>CAXKVX010003479.1:0-26065 GCA_964058865.1 Eleocharis quinqueflora | reverse complement strand
CATCAATAAATGCTCGGATCACAATCGCTTATCGTAATAGAATAATATGTTTTGTGGTGTTTTCTTTACGCTCAATGGTGCACCTCATAAATTGAGAAACTCTATGCCTGCCAAAGTGTTTATAGACAAATCTTGCTTTCGACTTGTTATTTTCTTATATTTATTAAACATAGCAGGAGAACTCCATATAATACTAACAATTTCATTACTCATGTGGGCCTTTGGGAGTATCTTATTAGCTTCCTTTCAATCTACAATTGAGAAAAATATAGGGACATCATTTTCTCACTTATCGTCCATAATAAAGTCCTCGGACATGAAGCACTTAAAGTGCTATTCTATGCTTCTACCTGGTGTTTTACTGAAAGATTAACACTCTAAAATGAACAACTCGAAGAAGAAACACTTCTCGTTGTTGGCTATGATGCATTGTGGAGTTTTCTTGAAAGTTTACCACCCATAAATGAAGTGGTCGGATCCAAAACAATTCTCATAGTAGGATAAAATATTTTGTGGTGTTTTCTTGAATGATTACCATCCATAAATGAAGTACTTGGATATAAAGCACTTGGAGTGGTATTCTATACTTCTTCGTGTTATTTTAGTGAAAAGTTACCACCCTTAAATGACGTATTCAGAAATGAAGTACTTCTCGTAGTAGGCTATGATACTTTGTGCAATTTTCTTGAAAGCTTACCACCCGCAAATGAAGTACACAAATCAGAAACACTTCTTGTAGTAGGATATATGTTTGTGGTAATTTCTTGAATTGTTACCATCCATAAATGAAGTACTCAGAAATGAAGCACTTATAGTCGTATAATATACTTCTTTATGGTGTTTTAGTGAAAGGTTATCACTCATAAATGAAGAACTCAAAGAAAAAACACTTCTCGTAGTTGGCTATGATGCTTTGTGAAATTTTCTTGAAAGGTTACCACCCATAAATGTACTAAGATCAGAAACACTTCTCGCAGTAGGATAAGATGCTTTGTGGTATTTTCTTGAATGGTTACCACTCAAAAATGAAGTACTAAAAAATGAAGCATTTAGATTGGTATTGTATGTTTTTTCATGGGATTTTAGTGAAACATTAACACACTTACATGAAGTACTCGAAGAAGAAACGCTTCTCGTAGTGGTATGATGCTTTAGGTTGTTTTCTTAAAAGGTTACCACGCATAAATGAAGTGCTCAGATCATAAACACATCTCGTGGTATTTTCTTGAATGATTATCATCCATAAATGAAGTACTCGAAAATGAAGCACTTAGAGTGATATTCTATTTATCTCTGTGGTGTTTTAGTGAAAAGTTACCACCCTTAAATGAACTACTCGAAGAAGAAACACTTCTCATAGTAGGCTATGTTACTTTGCGGTGTTTTCTTGAATGCTTACCACCCAGAAATAAAGTACTCGGATCAGAAACAATTCTCGTAGTATGATAAAATGGTTTGTGGTATTTTCTTGAATGGTTACCACTCATAAATGAAGTACTTAGAAATGAAGCATTTAGAGGGGTATTATATGATTCTTCGTGGTGTTTTAGTGAAAGATTAACACCCTTAAATGAAGTACTCGAAGATGAAACACTTCTCATAGTAGGATATGATTCTTTGTGGACTTTTCTTGAAAGGTTACCACCCATAAATGAAGTACTCGAATTAGAAACAATTCTCGTAGTAGGATAATATGCTTTGTGGTATTTTCTTGAATGGTTACCACCTATAAATAAAGTACTTGGACATAAAGCAATTAGAGTGGTATTCTATACTTCTTCGTGGTGTTTTAGTGAAAAAGCTATCACCCTTAAATAAAGTACTCCAAGAAGAAACACTTTTCGTAGTAGGATAAGATACTTTGTGGAGTTTTCTAGAAAGTTTACCATCCGTAAATGAAGTACTCGGATCAGAAATACTTCTCGTAGTAGGATAAGATGTTTTGTGGTATTTTCTTGAATAATTGCCACCCAAAAATGAAGTACTCAGAAATGAAGGACTTAGAGTGGTATTATATGTTTCTTCGTGATGTTTTAGTGAAAGATTACCACCCATAAATGAAGAAATCGAAGAAGAAACAATTCTCTTAGTAGGCTATGATGTTTTGTGTAGTTTTCTTGAAATGTTACCACCCATAAATGAAGTACACGGATCAGAAACACTTCTTAGTAGGATAAGATACTTTGTGATATTTTCTTGAATGGTTACGACCCACAAATGAAGTACTCGGATATGAAGCACTTAGAGTGATATTCTATGCTTCTTCGAAGTGTTTTTGTGAAATTTTACCTTCCGTAGTAGACTATGATGCTTTATAGAGTTTTGTTCAAAGTTTACCACCCATAAATAAAGTACTCGAATAAAAAACACATCTCGTAGTAGGACAAGATTTTTGTAGTATTTTCTTGAACGGTTACACCCATAAATGTACTCACAAGTGAAGCACTTAGAATGATATTATATGTTTCTTCGTGCTATTTTAGTAATAGTTTACCACCCATAAATGAAGCAATCAGAGAAGAAACACTTCTCGTAGTAAGCAATGACGCTTTGCAGATTTTTTTGAAAAGTTAACCACGCATAAATGAAGAACTCACATCAGAAACACTTCTCGTAGTAGGATAAGATGATTTGTGGTGTTCTCTTGAAAGGTCAGCACCCAAAAATGAAGTATTCAGAGGTGAAACACTTAGAGTCGTATTCTATATTTCTTCGTGAAATTTTAGTGAAATGTTACCACATTTAAATGAAGAACTCGAAGAAGAAACGCTTCTCGTAGTAGGCTACGATGCTTTATGAAGTTTCTTCAAAGTTTACCACCCATAAATGAAGTGGTCGGATCATAAACACTAGTAGTAGGATAAGATGCTTTGTGGTATTTTCTTGAATGGTTACCACCCATAAATTAAGTACTCAGACATGAAGAACTTAGAGTGATATTCTATTCAGTGAAAGGTTACCACCTTTAAATGAAGTACTCGAAGATGAAACACTTCTCATAGTAGGTAATGATGCTTTGCAGGATTTTCTTGAAAGTTTATCACCCATAAATGAAATACTCGCATTGGAAAACTTCTCGTAGAAAGCTAATATGCTTTGTGGTGTTCTCTTGAAAGGTCAGCACCAAAAAATGAAGTACTCAAAGGTGAAACGCTTAAAGTGGTATTCTATGTTTCTTCGTGGAGTTTAAGTGAAAGGTTACCACCCTTAAATGAAGAACTCGAAGAAAAAACACTTCACGTAGTAGGCTATGATGCTTTGTGGAGTTTTCTTCAATGTTTACCACCCATAAATGAAGTGCTCGGATCAGAAACACTTCTCGTAGTTCGATAAGATGCTTTGTGGTATTTTCTTGAATGGTTACCACCCATAAATGAAGTACTCAAACATGAAGTACTTAGCGTGGTATTCTATTCTTCTGTGTGGTGTTTTAGTGAAAAGTTGTCGTCGTTAAATGAAGTACTCGAAGAAGAAACACTTCTCGTAGTAGGCTATGATGCTTTGTGGAGTTTTCTTGAAAGGTTACCACCCATAAATAAAGTACTCGGGTCAGAAACACTCCTCGTAGTAGGATAAGATACTTTGTGTCGTTTTCTTGAATGATTGCCACCCATAAATGAAGTACTCGGACATGATGCACTTATAATGATATTCTATGCTTTTTCGTGGTGTTTTAGTGAAAGGTTACCACCCTTAGATGAAGTACTCGAAGAAAAAACACTTCTCGTAGTAGGCTATGATGCTTTGTGGAGTTTTCTTGAAGGTTACCATCCATAAATGAAGTACTGAGACATGAGGCACTATGCCCTTCAACACATGGCCAGCAGCAGCTGGACCATTGAAAGCAGCATCAACCAAATCCAAGAAAAGACTGTATGCAGCATAAAACAAATTGTTGTAAGCTTCTACATTGCGAAATAGCAGCGTCGGCGTCGTAAATTGGTATTCTATGTTTTTTTCGTGGTGTTTTGGTGAAAGGTTACCACCCTTACATGAAATACTCGAAAAAGAAACGCTTCTCGTAGTATGCTATGATGCTTTGTTGAGTTTTCTTGAAAGGTTGTCACCCATAAATGAACTACCCAGATTAGAAACACTTCTCATAGGATAAGATGCTCTGTGGTGTTTTCTTGGATGGTTACTATTCATAAATGAAGTACTCGGACATGAAGCATTAGAGTGCTATTTTATGATTTTTCCTGGTGTTTTAGTAAAAAGTTATTACCCTTTAAGAAAATACACGAAGATTAAAAACTCTTCTCGTAGTAGGCTAGGATGCTTTTTGATGTTTTCTTGAAAGTTATCAGCCATATATGAAGTGTCCGGACAAGAAACACTTCTTGTAGTAGGCTAAGATGAATTGTGGTATTTTTCTGGAAAGTATGCCTCCCATAAATGAAGACCTTTGACATTAAACACTTAGCTTATTAGGTTGAGTTGTTTCGTGGTGTTTTCTGGAATGGTTACCATCTTTAAAGGAAATACTTAGAGATGAAACACTTCTTGTACTATGCTAAGATGCTTTGCTGTGTTTTGTTGAAAGGCTTTCACTCATAATTGTACTCGGCCGTGAAACACCTAGCATAGTAGACTATTTGGTTTTAAGGGGTTTTCATGAAAGGTTACCACCTTTAAATGAAGCACTAAAAAAAGAAACACTTCTCGTAGTAGGTTGTGATGCTTTGTGCAGTTTTCTTGAAAGGTTACCACCCATAAATGCTCGGATCAGAATCACTTATGGTAGTAGAATAAAGTGTTTTGTGGTGTTTACTTTACGCTCAAGGGTGCACCTCATGAATTGAGATACTATATGCATGCCAAAGTGTAGATAAACAAATCTTGCTTCTGACTTGGTAATTTCTTATATTTATTCAACATAGCGGAGAACTCCATATAATACTAATAATTTCATTACTCACGTGGGCCTTTTGGAGTGTCTTATTAGCTTCCTTTCAATCTACAGTTGAGAAAAATATAGGGACCCCATTTTCTATGCTAAATGAAGTATTCGGACATGAAGCACTTAGAGTGGTATTGTATGCTTCTTCATGGTGTTTTACTGAAAGATTAACACCCTTAAATGAACAACTCGAAGAAGAAATACTTCTCGTTGTTGGCTATGATGCTTTATGAAGTTCTCTTGAAAGTTTACCACTCATAAATGAAGTGCTCACATCTGAAACAATTCTTGTAGCAGGATAAGATGTTTTTTGGAGTTTCTTGAATAGTTACTACCCATAAATGAACTACGCAAACATAAAACACCTAGAATAGTATTCTATGCTTCTTCGTGGTATTATAGTGAAAGTTTACCATCCTAAAATGAAGTACTCAAAGAAGAAACACTTCTAGTAGTAGTATATGATGCTTTGTGGAGTTTTCTTGAAAGTTTACCACCCATAAATGAAGTGCTCAAATCCGAAACAATTCTCGTAGTGAGATAAGATGCTTTGTGGTGTTTTCTTGAATGGTTACCACCTATAAATGAAGTACTCAGAAATGAAGCACTTAGAGTGGTATAATATGCTTCGTCGTGGTGTTTTAGTGAAAGATTACCACCCATAAATGAAGAACTCGAAAAAGAAACACTTCTCATAATTGGCTATGATGCTTTGTGAAGATTTCTTGAAAGGTTACCACCCATATATGAAGTACTCATATCAGAAACATTTCTCGTAGTAGAATAAGATGCTTTCTGATATTTTGTTAAATGGTTACCATCCATAAATGACGTACTCAGAAAGGAAGCACATAGAGTGGTATTGTATGATTTTTCGCGGTGTTTTGGTAAAAGATTAACACCCTTAAATGAAGTACTCGAAGAAGAAAAACTTTTCGTGATAGGTATGATGCTTTATGTTGTTTTCTTGAAAGGGCACCACTCATCAATTAAGTGCTCGGATCAGAAACACTTCTCGTAGTAAGTATGATGCTTTGTGATGTTTTCTTGAAAGGTGCTACCCAAAATGAAGTAATCGAATATTAAGCACTTAGAGTGATATTATATGCTTCTTCATGGTGTTTTAGTGGAAGGTAACCACCCTTAAATGAAGAACTCGAAGAAAAACACTTTCCGTAGTAGGCTATGATGCTTTTTGGAGTTTCTTGAATGGTTATTATCCATAAATGAACTGCGCAAACAAAAAGCACCTAGAATGGTATTTTATGCTTCTTCGTGGCATTTTAGTGAAAGTTTACCATCCTTAAATGAAGTACTCAAAGAAGAAACACTTATAGTAGTAGTATATGATGCTTTGTGGAGTTTTCTTGAAAGTTTACCACCCATAAATGAAGTGCTCAAATCCGAAACAATTCTCGTAGTAGCATAAGATGCTTTGTGGTGTTTTCTTGAATGGTTACCATCCATAAACGAAGTACTCGGACATAAAGCAATTATAGTGGTATTCTATGCTTCTTCGTGGTGTTTTAGTGAAAGATTATCACCCTTAAATAAAATACTCCAAGAAGAAACACTTCTCGTACTAGGATATGATGCTTTTTGGAGTTTTCTTCAATGTTACCACCCATAAATGAAGTACTCGAATCAGAAATACTTCTCGTAGTAAGATAAGATGTTTTGTGGTATTATATGCTTATTCGTGGGGTTTTAGTGAAAAGTTTATCACCCATAAATAAAGTAATCGTAGAAGAAACACTTCTCATCGTAGGCAATGATGCTTTGCAGAGGTTTTTTGAAAGTTTATCACCCATAAATGAAGTACTCACATCAGAAACACTTCTCGTAGAAAGATAAGATGTTTTGTGGTGTTCTCTTGAAAGGTCAGCACCAAAAATGAAGTACTAAGAGGTGAAACACTTAGAGTGGTATTCTATGTTTCTTCGTGGAATTTTAGTGAAATGTTACCACATTTAAATGAAGAACTCGAAGAAGAAACACTTCTCATAGTAGACTACGATGCTTTATGAAGTTTTCTTCAAAGTTTACCACCCATAAATGAAGTGGTCGGATCAGAAACACTTTTCGTAGTAGGATAAGATGTTTTGTGGTATTTTCTTGAATGGTTACCACCCATAAATGAGTACTCAGACATGAAGCACTTAGAGTGGTATTTTATTCTTCTGCGTGGTGTTTTAGTGAAAGGTTACCGCCCTTAAATGAAGTACTCGAAGAAGAAACACTTCTCGTAGCAGGCTATTATGCTTTGTGGAGTTTTCTTGAAAGGTTACCATCCATAATTAAAATAATCAGGTCAGAAACACTCCTCGTAGTTGGATAAGATGCTTTGTGTGTTTTCTGGAATGATTATCACCCATAAATGATGTACTCGGAATGAAGCACTTAGAGTAGTATTCTATGCTTTTTCGTGGTATTTTAGAGAAAGGTTATTATCCTTTAAAAACTCTTCTCGTTGTAGGATAAGATTCTTTGTGATGTATTCTTGAAAGGTTACCAGCAATAAATGAAGTGCCCGAACAAGAAACATTTCTTGTAGTAGGCTAAAATGAATTGTGGTTTTTTCTGGAAAGGTTGCCACCCATAAATGAAGACCTTTGACATGAAACACTAAACTTAGTAGGTTGAGTTATTTCGTTGTGTTTTCTGGAATGGTTGCCACCTTTAAAGGAAGTACTCAGATATGAAACACTTCTTGTACTAGGCTAAGATGCTTTGCTGTGTTTTGTTGAAAGGCTTTCACCCATAATTGAGTACTCGTCCGTGAAACAACTAGCGTAGTAGACTATGCGACTATATGGGGTTTTCATGAAAGGTTATCACCCTTAAATGAAGCACTCGAATAAGAAAAAATTCTCGTAGTGCTGTGATGCTTTGTGGAGTTTTCTTGAAAGGTTACCACCCATAAATGCTCGGATCAAAATCACCTATTGTAGTAGGATAAGATGTTTTGTGGTATTTTCTTTATGCTCAGGGGTGCCCCTCATGAATTGAGAAACTGTATGCCTGCCAAAGTGTAGATAGAAAGATCTTGCTTTTGACTTGATAATTTCTTATATTTATTCAACATAGCGGAGAACGATCTTGCTTTTGACTAGTGAATTTCTTATATTTATTCAACATAGCGGAGAAAGATCTTGCTTTTGTGTTATTTTCTTGAATTATTACCACCCATAAATGAAGTACTCAGAAATGAAGCACTTAGAGTGGTATAATATGCTTCTTCGTGGTGTTTTAGTGAAAGATTTCCACCCATAAATGAAGAACTCGAAGAAGAAACACTTGTCGTAGTTGGCTATGATGCTTTGTGACGATTTCTTCAAAGGTTTCCATCCATAAATGACGTACTCAGATCAGAAACACTTCTCGTAGTTGGATAAGATGCTTTCTGACATTTTGTTAAATGGTTACCACCCATAAATGACGTACTCAGAAAGGAAGCACATAGAGTGGTATTGTATGTTTTTTCGTGGTGTTTTGTAAAAGATTAACACCCTTAAATAAAGTACTCGAAGAAGAAATACTTCTCATAGTAGGTATGATGCTTTGTGTTATTTTCTTGAAAGGATACCGCTAAATTAAGTGCTCGGATCATAAACACTTTTCGTACTAAGTATGATGCTTTGTGCTGTTTTCTTGAAAAGGTTAGCACCCAAAAAGAAGTACTCGAAGATTAAGCACTTAGAGTGATATCATATGCTTCTTCATGGTGTTTTAGTAGAAGGTTACCACCCTTAAATGAAGACTCGAAGAAAACACTATTCGTAGTAGGCTATTATGCTTTTTGGAGTTTCTTGAATGGTTACTACCCATAAATGAACTACGCGGACGTAAAGCACCTCGAATGGTATTCTATGCTTCTTTGTGGTATTTTAGTGAAAGTTTACCACCCTTAAATGAATTACTCAAAGAAGAAACACTTCTAGTAGTAGTATATGATGCTCTGTGGAGTTTTTTTTGAAAGTTTATCACCCATAAATGAAGTGCTCAAATCCGAAACAATTCTCGTAGTGGGATAAGATTCTTTGTGGTGTTTACTTGAATGGTTACCACCCATAAATGAAGTACTCAGAATTGAAGCACTTGAGTGGTATAATATGCTTCTTCGTGGTCTTTTAGTGAACGATTTCCACCCACAAATGAAGAACTCGAAGAAGAAACACTTCTCATAGTTGGCTATGATGCTTTGTGAAGATTTCTTCAAAGGTTACCACCCACAAATGAAGTACTCATATCAGAAACACTTCTCGTAGTAGCATAAGATGTTTTCTGATATTTTGTTGAATGGTTACCACCAATAAATGACTTACTCATAAATGAAGCAAATAGAGTGGTATTGTATGCTTTTTCGTGGTGTTTTGGTGAAAGATTAACACCCTTAAATGAAGTACTCGAAGAACAAACACTTCTCATAGTAGGTATGATGCTTTGTGTTGTTTTTTTTGAAAGAGTACCACTATAAAATTAAGTGCTCGGATGAGAAACACTTCTCATAGTAAGTATGATGCTTTGTGATGTTTTCTTGAAAGATTAGCACCCAAAAAGAAGTACTCGAAGATTAAGCACTTAGAGTGATATTATATGCTTCTTCATGGTGTTTTAGTGGAAGGTTACCACCCTCAAATGAAGAACTCGAAGAAAAACACTCCTCGTAGTAGGCTATTATGCTTTTTGGAGTTTCTTGAATGGTTACTACCCATAAATGAACTACACGGACGTAAAGCACCTAGAATGGTATTCTATGCTTCTTCGTGGTATTTTAGTGAAAGTTTACCACCCTTAAATGAAGTACTCAAAGAAAAACACTTCTAGTAGTAGTATATGATGCTTTGTGGAGTTTTTTTTGAAAGTTTATCACCCATAAATGAAGTGCTCAAATCCGAAACAATTCTCGTAGTGGGATAAGATTCTTTGTGGTGTTTACTTGAATGGTTACCACCCATAAATGAAGTACTCAGAAATGAAGCACTCGCGTGGTATAATATGCTTCTTCGTGGTCTTTTATTGAACGATTTCCACCCATAAATGAAGAACTCGAAGAAGAAACACTTCTCATAGTTGGTTATGATGTTTTGTGAAGAATTCTTCAAAGGTTACCACCCACAAATGAATTACTCATATCAGAAACACTTCTCGTAATAGGATAAGATGTTTTCTGATATTTTGCTGAATGGTTACCACCAATAAATGACTTACTCAGAAATGAAGCACATAGAGTGGTATTGTATGCTTTTTCGTGGTGTTTTGGTGAAAGATTAACATTCTTGAATTAAGTACTCGAAGAACAAACACTTCTCATAGTAGGTATGATGCTTTGTGTTGTTTTTTTTTTTAAAGAGTACCACTATAAAATTAAGTGCTCGGATGAGAAACACTTCTCATAGTAAGTATGATGCTTTGTGATGTTTTCTTGAAAGGTTAGCACCCAAAAAGAAGTACTCGAAGATTAAGCACTTAGAGTGATATTATATGCTTCTTCATGGTGTTTTAGTGGAAGGTTACCACCCTCAAATGAAGAACTCGAAGAAAAACACTCCTCGTAGTAGGCTATTATGCTTTTTGGAGTTCCTTGAATGGTTACTACCCATAAATGAACTACGCGGACGTAAAGTACCTAGAATGGTATTCTATGCTTCTTCGTGGTATTTTAGTGAAAGTTTACCACCCTTAAATGAAGTACTCAAAGAAGAAACACTTCTAGTAGTAGTATATGATGCTTTGTGGAGTTTTTTTTGAAAGTTTATCACCCACAAATGAAGTGCTCAAATCCGAAACAATTCTCGTAGTGCGATAAGATGCTTTGTGGTGTTTACTTGAATGGTTACCACCCATAAATGAAGTACTCAGAATTGAAGCACTTGAGTGGTATAATATGCTTCTTCGTGGTCTTTTAGTGAACGATTTCCACCCATAAATGAAGAACTCGAAGAAGAAACACTTCTCATAGTTGGCTATGCTGCTTTGTGAATATTTATTCAAAGGTTACCACCCACAAATGAAGTACTCATATCAGAAACACTTCTCGTAGTAGGATAAGATGTTTTCTGATATTTTGCTGAATGGTTACCACCAATAAATGACTTACTCAGAAAGGAAGCACATAGAGTGGTATTGTATGCTTTTTGGTGGTGTTTTGGTGAAAGATTAACACCCTTAAATGAAGTACTCGAAGAACAAACACTTCTCATAGTAGGTATGATGCTTTGTGTTGTTTTTTTTGAAAGAGTACCACTATAAAATTAAGTGCTTGGATGAGAAACACTTCTCATAGTAAGTATGATGCTTTGTGATGTTTTCTTGAAAGGTTAGCACCCAAAAAGAAGTACTCGAAGATTAAGCACTTAGAGTGATATTATATGCTTCTTCATGGTGTTTTAGTGGAAGGTTACCCCCCTCAAATGAAGAACTCGAAGAAAAACACTCCTCGTAGTAGGCTATTAGGCTTTTTGGAGTTTCTTGAATGGTTACTACCCATAAATGAACTACGGGGACATAAAGCACCTCAAATTGTATTCTATTCTTCTTCGTGGTATTTTAGTGAAAGTTTACCACCCTTAAATGAATTACTCAAAAAAGAAACACTTCTAGTAGTAGTATATGATGCTTTGTGGAGTTTTTTTCGAAAGTTTTTCATCCATAAATGAAGTGCTCAAATCCGAAACAATTCTCGTAGTGGGATAAGATGCTTTGTGGTGTTTTCATGAATGGTTACCACCCATAAATGAAGTACTCAGAAATGAAGCACTTGAGTGGTATAATATGCTTCTTCGTGGTCTTTTATTGAACGATTTCCACCAATAAATGAAGAACTCAAAGAAGAAACACATCTCATAGTTGGCTATGATGCTTTGTGAAGATTTCTTCAAAGGTTACCACCCACAAATGAAGTACTCATATCAGAAACACTTCTCGTAGTAGGATAAGATGTTTTCTGATATTTTGCTGAATGGTTACCACCAATAAATGACTTACTCATAAATGAAGCACATAGAGTGGTATTGTATGCTTTTTCGTGGTGTTTTGGTGAAAGATTAACATTCTTGAATTAAGTACTCGAAGAACAAACACTTCTCATAGTAGGTATGATGCTTTGTGTTGTTTTTTTTTTGAAAGAGTACCACTATAAAATTAAGTGCTCGGATGAGAAACACTTCTCATAGTAAGTATGATGCTTTGTGATGTTTTCTTGAAAGGTTAGCACCCAAAAAGAAGTACTCGAAGATTAAGCACTTAGAGTGATATTATATGCTTCTTCATGGTGTTTTAGTGGAAGGTTACCACCCTCAAATGAAGAACTCGAAGAAAAACACTCCTCGTAGTAGGCTATTATGCTTTTTGGAGTTTCTTGAATGGTTACTACCCATAAATGAACTACACGGACGTAAAGCACCTAGAATGGTATTCTATGCTTCTTCGTGGTATTTTAGTGAAAGTTTACCACCCTTAAATGAATTACTCAAAAAAGAAACACTTCTAGTAGTAGTATATGATGCTTTGTGGAGTTTTTTTCGAAAGTTTTTCATCCATAAATGAAGTGCTCAAATCCGAAACAATTCTCGTAGTGGGATAAGATGCTTTGTGGTGTTTTCATGAATGGTTACCACCCATAAATGAAGTACTCAGAAATGAAGCACTTGAGTGGTATAATATGCTTCTTCGTGGTCTTTTATTGAACGATTTCCACCAATAAATGAAGAACTCAAAGAAGAAACACATCTCATAGTTGGCTATGATGCTTTGTGAAGATTTCTTCAAAGGTTACCACCCACAAATGAAGTACTCATATCAGAAACACTTCTCGTAGTAGGATAAGATGTTTTCTGATATTTTGCTGAATGGTTACCACCAATAAATGACTTACTCATAAATGAAGCACATAGAGTGGTATTGTATGCTTTTTCGTGGTGTTTTGGTGAAAGATTAACATTCTTGAATTAAGTACTCGAAGAACAAACACTTCTCATAGTAGGTATGATGCTTTGTGTTGTTTTTTTTTTGAAAGAGTACCACTATAAAATTAAGTGCTCGGATGAGAAACACTTCTCATAGTAAGTATGATGCTTTGTGATGTTTTCTTGAAAGATTAGCACCCAAAAAGAAGTACTCGAAGATTAAGCACTTAGAGTGATATTATATGCTTCTTCATGGTGTTTTAGTGGAAGGTTACCACCCTCAAATGAAGAACTCGAAGAAAAACACTCCTCGTAGTAGGCTATTATGCTTTTTGGAGTTTCTTGAATGGTTACTACCCATAAATGAACTACACGGACGTAAAGCACCTAGAATGGTATTCTATGCTTCTTCGTGGTATTTTAGTGAAAGTTTACCACCCTTAAATGAATTACTCAAAAAAGAAACACTTCTAGTAGTAGTATATGATGCTTTGTGGAGTTTTTTTCGAAAGTTTTTCATCCATAAATGAAGTGCTCAAATCCGAAACAATTCTCGTAGTGGGATAAGATGCTTTGTGGTGTTTTCATGAATGGTTACCACCCATAAATGAAGTACTCAGAAATGAAGCACTTGAGTGGTATAATATGCTTCTTCGTGGTCTTTTAGTGAACGATTTCCACCCATAAATGAAGAACTCGAAGAAGAAACACTTCTCATAGTTGGCTATGATGCTTTGTGAAGAATTCTTCAAAGGTTACCACCCACAAATGAATTACTCATATCAGAAACACTTCTCGTAATAGGATAAGATGTTTTCTGATATTTTGCTGAATGGTTACCACCAATAAATGACTTACTCATAAATGAAGCAAATAGAGTGGTATTGTATGCTTTTTCGTGGTGTTTTGGTGAAAGATTAACACCCTTAAATGAAGTACTCGAAGAACAAACACTTCTCATAGTAGGTATGATGCTTTGTGTTGTTTTTTTTGAAAGAGTACCACTATAAAATTAAGTGCTCGGATGAGAAACACTTCTCATAGTAAGTATGATGCTTTGTGATGTTTTCTTGAAAGATTAGCACCCAAAAAGAAGTACTCGAAGATTAAGCACTTAGAGTGATATTATATGCTTCTTCATGGTGTTTTAGTGGAAGGTTACCACCCTCAAATGAAGAACTCGAAGAAAAACACTCCTCGTAGTAGGCTATTATGCTTTTTGGAGTTTCTTGAATGGTTACTACCCATAAATGAACTACGCGGACGTAAAGCACCTCGAATGATATTCTATGCTTCTTCGTGGTATTTTAGTGGAAGTTTATCACCCTTAAATGAAGTACTCAAAGAAGAAACACTTCTAGTAGTAGTATATGATGCTTTGTGAAGTTTTTTTTGAAAGTTTATCACCCATAAATGAAGTGCTCAAATTCGAAACAATTCTCGTAGTGGGATAAGATGCTTTGTGGTGTTTTCTTGAATGGTTACCACCCATAAATGAAGTACTCGGACATAAAGCAATTATAGTGGTATTATATGTTTTTTCGTGGTGTTTTAGTGAAAGATTACCACCCTTAAATAAAGTACTCCAAGAAGAAACACTTCTCGTAGTAGGATATGATGCTTTTTGGAGTTTTCTTCAATGTTTACCACCCATAAATGAAGTACTCGAATAAGAAATACTTCTCGTAGTAAGATAAGATGTTTTGTGGTATTTTCTTGAATGGTTACCACCTATAAATGTACTAAAAAATGAAGCACTTACAGTGGTATTATATGCTTCTTCGTGGGGTTTTAGTTAAAGTTTACCACCCATAAATAAAGCAATCGTAGAAGAAACACTTCTCGTCGTAGGCAATGATGCTTTGCGGAGGTTTTTTGAAAGTTTACCCCCATAAATGAAGTACTCACATCAGAAACACTTCTCGTAGAAAGATAAGATCAGCACCCAAAAATGAAGTACTAAGAGGTGAAACACTTAGAGTGATATTCTATGTTTCTTCATGAAATTTTAGTGAAAGGTTACCACCTTCAAATGAAGAACTTCAAGAAGAAACACTTCTCGTAATAGACTACGATGCTTTATGAAGTTTTCTTCAAAGTTTACCACCCATAAATGAAGTGGTCAGATCAGAAACACTTTTCATAGTAGGATAAGATGCTTTGTGGTATTTTCTTGAATGGTTAACACCCATAAATGAGTACTCAGACATGAAGCACTTAGAGTGGTATTCTATTCTTCTGCGTAGTGTTTTAGTGAAAGGTTACCACCCTTTAATGAAGTACTCGAAGAAGAAACACTTCTCGTAGCAGGCTATTATGCTTTGTGGAGTTTCCTAGAAAGGTTACAATCCATAAATAAAATAACCGGGTTAGAAACACTACTCGTAGTTGAATAAGATGTTTTGTGGTGTTTTCTTGAATGGTTACCTAAAATAAATGAAGTGCTCGGACATGAAGCACTTAGAGTGGTATTCTATGCTTTTTCGTGGTGTTATAGTGAAAGGTTATTACCCTTTAAAAACTCTTCTCATAGTAGGATAAGATTCTTTGTGCTGTTTTCTTGGAAGGTTTCCAACCATAAATGAAGTGTCCGGACAGGGAACATTTTTTGTAGTAGGCTAAGATGAATTGTGATATTTTCTGGAAATGTTGCCACCCATAAATGAAGACATTTGACATGAAACACTAAGCTTTAGTAGGTTGAGTTGTTTCATGGTGTTTTCTGGAATGGTTACCACCTTTAAAGGAAGTACTCAGATATGAAACACTCTTGTACTAGGCTAATATGCTTTGCTGTGTTTTGTTGAAAGGCTTTCACCCATAATTGAAGTACTCGTTCGTGAAACACCTAGCGTAGTAGACTATGCGGCTATATGGGGTTTTCATGAAAGGTTATCACCCTTAAATGAAGCACTCGAAGAAGAAACAATTCTCGTAGTGATGTGATGCTTTGTGGAGTTTTCTTGAAAGGTTACCACCCATAAATGCTCAGATCAGAATCCCTTATCGTAGTAGAATAAAATGCTTTGTGGTGTTTTCTTTACGCTCAGGGGTGCACCTCATGAATTGAGAAACTGTATGCATGCCAAAGTGTAGATAGAAAGATCTTGCTTTTGACTTGGTAATTTCTTATATTTATTCAACATAGCGGAGAAAGATCTTGCTTTTGACTGGTGAATTTCTTATATTTATTCAACATAGATGAAGTACTCATAAATGAAGTACTTAGAGTGGTATAATATGCTTCTTTGTGGTATTTTAATGAAAGGTTACCACCCATAAATGAAGTACTCGAATCAGAAACACTTCTCGTATTAGGATAAGATGTTTTTTGGTGTTTTCTTGAATGGTTACAACCCATAAATGAAGTACTCGAAAAGGAAGCACTTAGAGTGGTATTGTATGCTTCTTCGTGGTGTTTTAGTGAAAGATTAACACCCTTAAATAAAGTACTCGAAGAAAAAAAACTTTTTGTGATAGATATGATGCTTTATGTTGTTTTCTTGAAAGGTTACCACCCATAAATGAAGTGCTCATATCAGAAACACTTCTCGTAGTAGCATAAGATGTTTTGTGGTGTTTTCTTGAAAGGTTACCACCCAAAAAGGAAGTACTGGAAGATTAAGCACTTATAGTGGTATTATATGCTTCTTCATGGTGTTTTAGTGGAAGGTTACCACCCTTAAATGTAGAACTCAAAGAAAAACACCTCTCGTAGTAGGCTATGATGCTTTGTGAAGTTTCTTGAATGGTTACTACCCAAAAATGAACTACACGGACATAAATCACCTAGAGTGGTATTCTATGCTTCTTCGTGGTGTTTTTGTAAAAGGTTACCACCATTAAATGAAGTACTCGAAGAAGAAACACTTCTACTATATTTGTTGCTTTGTGGAGTTTTCTTGAAATTTTACCACCCATAAATGAAGTGCTCGGATCCGAAAAAATTCTCGTAGTAGGACAAGATGCTTTGTGGTGTTTTCTTGAGTTGTTACCGCTCATAAATGAAGTACTCAGACATGAAGCACTTAGAGAAGTATTATATTCTTCTGCGTGGTGTTTTAGGGAAATGTTACCACCCTTAAATGAAGTACTCGAAGAAGAAACATTTCTTGTAGCAGACTAAGATGCTTTGTGGTATTTTCTTGAAATGTTACCACCCACAAATGAAGTACTTGGACATAAAACACAGAGAGTGGTTTTCTATACTTCTCCGTGTTGTTTTAGTGAAAGGTTACCACCCTTAAATAAAGTACTCCAAGAAGAAACACATCTCGCAAAAGGATATGACACTTTGTTTAGTTTTTTTTGAAAGTTTACGACCCACAAATAAAGTACTCGGATCAGAAACACTTCTCGAAGTAGGACAACACTCATAAATGAAGTACTCAGAAATGAAGCACATAGAGTGGTATAATATGCTGCTTCATGGTGTTTAGTGAAATGTTATCACCCATAAATGAAGAACTCGAAGAAGAAACACTTCTCGTAGTTGGCTATGATGCTTTGTGAAGTTTTCTTGAAAGGTTACCACACAAATGAAATACACTGAACAAACACACTTCCGAAACAATTCTCGTAGTGGGATAAGATGCTTTGTGGTGTTTTCTTGAATGGTTACCACCCATAAAAGAAGTGCTTGGACATAAAGCAATTAGAGTGGTATTCTATGCTTTTTCTTGGTGTTTTAGTGAAAGATTACCAACCTTAAATAAAGTACTCCAAGAAGAAACACTTCTCGTAGTAGGATATGATGCTTTGTGGAGTTTTCTTCAATGTTTTCCACCCATAAATGAAGTACTCGAATCAGAAATACTTCTCGTAGTAGGATAAGATGTTTTGTGGTATTTTCTTGAATGGTTACCACCTATAAATGTACTAAAAAAATGAAGCACTTAGAGTGGTATTATATGCTTCTTCGTAGTGTTTTTGTGAAAGTTTACCACCAATAATGAAGCAATCAGAGAAGAAACATTTCTCGTCGTAGGCAATGATATATAGAGAGAGCATGGCTAAAATAATATGCATAGTACACCCCATTTTGTACTATGCATATAGATATAGGTCACTAAATTGAGATTTAAGTTGCTCAATAAATTATTCATATGAAAATATTATAGGAAATCAAATTTCGTGATTTTTAGAGCTTTCTTGCTATTTTTAAATATTTTTTAAAAACAGTCCAGATTTAATACTACAAAAGTGTCATTTCTGTACTGTTTTTAAAAATATTTAACAAATAGCAAGAAAGCTCTAAAAATTACAAAATTTTATTTCCTACAAGATTTTGATATGAAGAATTTATTGAGCAACTTAAATATCAATTTAATGACGAAATTAAATAGAAATGACCTCATAGTAAGAAATGGGATGTACTATGCATATTATTTTAGCCATGCTCATATATATATATATATATATATATATAGAAAAGGGATATAATGCCTCTATTTTTGTGTGACTCCATGATGCCTCCAAATTTACATCATTCATTAAATTCAATGAATGGTCTAGATTTAATTGCATAGAAAGATGTGCATGATGAATGGTGTGAATATTGAAGGCACAATGAAAACACACAAAAGTCAATATATCCCTCCTCATATATATATGTACTTCAAATTTCCATTGGACCTAAGCATATTTAAGAATATGCGAGCTCAGCCGCCAACTTGGAAGAATCAAATGTTCACAGGCTTAGTAACTATAAAGGCTGATGAGGGAACCACAAGGTTGCAAGACTAACAGCAAAATAAATTAATTAAACCAATGAAAGTATTCTTTTGAGAAAACAAGCAAGTCTATTATCAAGTTTTTGTATGCTACTTGTATTATTTTCTCATTCGGTATGATTACACGAGAATTTTTCGGTTTGTTATTATTTTCTTCCTCCTGTATTGGAACAAGCTTTATTCTACACAAATAACTTGCATTTGTTGAACATTGAATTGTAAGATATTAACATATTTTTATTTCCTCCTGAATTATAAGTTATTAACTTTGCTGGTAGTACTTCTTGTTGAGGATCTCTGTATACTCACCAAATGTAAGAGCTATGTTTGGTTGGAGTAACTGCATAAAGAATACGCAAGTCAGAAAAAAAAAAGTAGAATAACCAAAAAAAAGATAGGCAAAGAGCAGAGCAGTGAAGTGCAATATAAAGTGTCACGTTATAAACAGTTTCTAACCACTAAAGTGTGGAGTATCATATTTTAGGTGTAGTTATTATCCAAGTTGAACCAAGACAAAGTGACAACCTTTTGTAAGATGAATGTATAGATATGCAATACATGGTATATCTAGTCTACTGTGTTTATTTTCTCACATACCTCCTGATGACGAATAATCTTTTCCGGAAGCTTAAGTCTTTCATCCCTATCATAAGACAAAAATGTTATACAATTATGTCAAATTGCTACAATATAAGGGCTAACAAAGTAACAATAACCACCCACATGCTAAAATACCCCCAAAAATTCCAGCAAATTAAATTGAAAAGATGCCAAATCGGGACAATTTCTAACAGGACTGAAAAGGTATACTGGATTAAAAAAATAGGCAATGGGGAAAAAGCATCGAAGGTCGAAAATCAATAGAATGCCTGAAATTTATAGGGCACCTAGATAATGCCTTTGTTGATGACCAATATTATTCCCCAAATTATTTTTTTTGTAAAGACATACGAAAGAACCAAGAGTTCCTGGTCTTCTTTCTACAATCTGTTTACAGAAACATAGTATGCCCAATTCTATCAACCAAAACAGAGACAAGTTATGAACAAACATGTCAAAAGTTAAAAAATAAAATCAGGTCACTACTCCAGCCACAGAACCAAGAGTTCCTGGTCTTCTCTCTATCTAATTAGGAAAAAGAACACAGAATGCGGATTGCAAAAGATGGGAAATTCTTTTAACCAATTGTATATATTAACTCCGGCCACAGTTTTAGCTAACTATTATATCCCTTGAGACGAAAGGTTTCACAGTTTTAGTTAACTATTACATTATATCCCTTGAGAAGAAAGGTTCAAATGCTACTATCAACTATGAACTTATTTGAGAATTCATACTCCATACCAGTCAGGTTGCATGAACATTGCAAAAGTGCACCGCTCAATCCCAGAAGAATTTTCCCCACTCGGTGCCTATGAGAAGAAAAAATCAATATGACAATGAGAAGAAACTATGGAGCAAATTTCAACAGGACAAATAAGCACCATAAATAAAGAATGAAGGTTTATTGTTATATGATGATGTAAGCCATCACATAAAGAACTAAAGGCCCATAGTAACAGGTGATATTACCTTTACACAATGCGGCGTGGCACAAAGGCGACCACTGTATAAAATTTCAGTTGTTTCACCAATCTGGTATGCTAATTCTTCTTCTCCGTATATAACCTACAATACACAAGATATATTAAGAATGTGTACAAAAAAATCTGGCATAAAGCAAAACTTATATGCAAGAAAATTTTAACAACAAGAAAACACACAAAAAGGAAAAGAAAAAATATTTTAAAATGATCTTATTTGAGATCCTTGCTTTTTTTCTATTACATGTTTTTCAAAATAAGTCATTTCTCATTTTCTACATAAATCCAAAGGAACATACAATTCCTGACTGAGGTCTAAGGCTAAGATTCTTTATTTTTCACTTTTCAGTCAACTCAGTCTATTACTCTATTATCAGATTTGACTGTGCTTAATTGATGTTTATGTAGGGCTGAAGTCATCAATTAAGTTTCAGAATCAAGCTGTCCAAAAGAAAAATATCAATCAGAGGATTGCTCCTCCTTGGTCCAATTCCAGTAAATACCACTACAAGTTGGTGGTATTTCTAAACCCTGAAGGACATCATGCATGAATGAGATGTCGCACTTCTACCAAGAGAGCATCTTTTAGTGATTATCCTAATTGTACCAGTAGAGAGAGAATTATTCATGGAATGGAATTACCTTTACAACTTTGTTATTACGTGTCTGA
This sequence comes from Eleocharis quinqueflora, assembly GCA_964058865.1. Classification (NCBI taxonomy): domain Eukaryota; kingdom Viridiplantae; phylum Streptophyta; class Magnoliopsida; order Poales; family Cyperaceae; genus Eleocharis; species Eleocharis quinqueflora. Next base: position 5,273 of record CAXKVX010003479.1, on the reverse strand, counting down.
ACATACAGACCTGCGGAACTATCTGGACACGGCACCTCTACAGAATTTCTCATAAACAAGCCGCAAGTAAGGCCTAGACAAAATATTACCAGTTTTTAGTTGCATCCTATTTCATTTTAGCTTGGCTTGTTGGGTGTTACTGCAATACTGATACACCTGGGGTTAAATTGTGTTAACTTCAGCAATTATATACATCTGACAGTGAGCTATGGAAGTCTGGTTCCATTCAAAATATTAGTGACTGAAGCTTATTAGTCTGTTCAAGCACTTTATATCCGAGGAGAAAAGAACTGGCAGGTAGAATCACCTGTTAGGGAACCAGAGTCGGTGTGCCACCCACACCATGATGATGTAGACCCAGTAACCTCTCTGCATTCACTGAAAATAAAAATAGAGCAATCTATTAGTTCCTGTACAAAAAATTAGTTACATGACATCTAAGAGTTCATGGGTTCAAACACCCACGACAGTAAGTGTGGATAGACTCGTTAGCCTTTTCCACTTAATAATAAAAAAATAAACAGAGAAACAAATGATGAAAACCACAATAAATCTCATATATGCTTATGCCAGTCATGATCACAGAGTGGACAATCGCTCTCAAGTACCCCTTAACCTGACAAACAGCAGGAAAGTCTGCTATGTTTGGTATGGGATACCAAGCTTTCTTCACCATGAAGTTTTGTTCTTAAAAAATATGTTTCTAATTGAATGCAATTTATAAATTCGACAGCAATAGTCCCTGACTTTCACTTTTCGGGCTGGCCGAGACCTACAAAGCTACAAAGCGGCAGGAGTACAGCAAAACTCTACTCTCAGATAATTTCTAGACAATGAAATGAAAATAGTAATAGATGGGCCTCTATTTATCTACATCTGAAGTAATGTGCTACTTGAGACCTTAAACGTTTTTTAAACATTTTTAAACAGAAACTATGGACTAACAGGGTCAGCAGTGCAGACCAAGACCTATGCCAACACAGTTGATCAAACTTCCTGAACCTTAACTAGGTCCAAATGGCAGCCAAGATTAAAATTAAAGCTTTTTTCACTTTATAATTTTGTTTACTCAAAAGGTGCAAAGTGAAACACCAACAATTTATGTATATTATTATAGGAAAATAAAAGAAAAAGAGTAATGAAGAGACAAGTGACCTAGTACTTTACCTAGGTGGCCTGGGAAAGTAATACAACAAGCGACCTTTGTGGCACCTCGAGTGTCTCAGTGTCTTCTCAAGGCCTTGGGTCATGTTGGATGGCCCTTGCTGCATCACTACCCATTTGTAGAAACGAGAAAGACCATAAAATTCAAAATCAATCATGTTTATTGCTCAATTACTTCAACATCATAAGTTTTAATTAATGTGCTTTTCTTCAAAAAATATTAATATGCTTATTTCTCTCGTCTTATTTTTAGTTAAGTATATGTGCTTCATCTTCTTGGTTTATGTTGGTAAAGCCAGCCTATAACTCCATACAAGATACCACATAGGCTGCTGTAATTATGGATCCAAACAAATTAAGCTTTAAATTTAATAGATCAATCAAAGTGTTCTTTTTTTTTTTACTTCATATTCGGCTTTACAGAAATAACAATGCAGTGGTTGATTCCAAATTAAAAAGGAATCTGCATTTACCCTTGAATAGTGATCCTTGGAGCCAAATAGATAGTTCTGAACCTTACATGTGTAATCTACTGCTTCAAACTTTTGACATGAATAAGTATGAAGTGATAAGAAAGATGATGCCTACTATCAAGCATAACCAGTTAAACAGCAGGCAGTATTGCAGCCAGTTTCAGACTTCAATGGTATTATCAACCCTACTAATTGGTGTTCAGTGGCTCAAATAAGCAACATTCACATATTATGAATTACAACTTTGTAAAACAAAATGTAATGTAAGATTAAAATAGCAGCACCTACCATATCTATCACAGTGATGGGCCAACAGCAAACCTACCTCAAGAATAAGCTTTCCAAGAGCCTTGAAGGCTAGTAATGAAGATAAAAAGCGGATTAGAGCCCCACATTTTCACTTTATGAAAATTAAAAACTGTAGCTTCTTAAATAATAAAGATTATAGTACAGATAAATGCAGTATATTATATAGTTTGATATATTAAACACATCTCTCACTTGATCAAAAGATGTCGAGGTGGAAAATGGTCAGGTAGGATCAAATAGACCTCAAGTTTGTATCTGGTTAAAAACAACCTTGGGTTCCAGATTGGTTCAGTAAGGTCATTTCAGGTTTAGATTTATTTGGGTTATATATTCAGTCAGTTGCATGGCTCGTGTGGGCTGCAACTCAGGCCCTTTCAGACCATTACCACAACACAAACAGATTTATTTTAGAGTTGAGCTCTATCAGATTTAATTTGCATTATATTATTATCACATGGAATCACCAGTGAAGCATTACTGCTGCTTCGGTTCAGGGTCAAACCTTATTGAAGAGTTCTATCAGGTCAAGTTTACGTTGTCTCTACTTTACTATATTACATGCAGGGTTGGCTTCAGTTTGGGTGGTTCATCCAGTCAGGTCCTATTACCCAATTGTATGAGAGCAAGGAAAATTATACAGAAACTGATGAATTTTGGTTCAGAGGTGCAGCTTTTACCTTGTACCCAGGAAAAAATCAAACAAATTATACAAATAGTTATGTAAGTTTGAACAGTACCTACTTCTAGCTCGAGCAAAGAAGAAGTGGGCCATATATTTGGGCGACAAAATGATGGATACCTAATGATGTAAAATTTAGCAAGAGTGTAACAAAACAAACGAGCATTTTGCTTCTCTTTTAGATATGATGTGAGCAGAATAAACAAGTATCGTACTGATGCAAAAGCGAAGTGTCAGTCGTAGGAGTGTCAATAATTGGGTTAGCGTAGAAAGAACCTTTAAATACATCTATTCAAAACAAACAGTTTGAAAATTAACAGAAGTCAGTCCTCAAGATGATAAGTCTTAACTGCATTGCTTACAGAACTGGAAAGAGCCATAAAGAAAATACAAAAAATCTGCATAATGATTTATTGTAAATTTTGGACCATGGTGCAACATTGATGTTTAAAAAGAACACCATGGCTCAGTCCACTACCAGCTTGTTTAATCTTTTTGGTACTAAACCTCATACAAGTTTGTTGCTTTTGACAAGTTCCAGCAAAAAAAAAATTACACAATTCCTATGTAGCACAGACAGGATACTAATCATGTCGAATCAATATCCCACGGAATACTCCGTGGGGTAAAATAGCAATCCAATTATTCACACAACCTCGAGATTCGCACACACAAATCTCAAGGTTGTGTGAACCATTCGATTGCTATTTCACTCTACAGAGTACTTCACTTGATGTGAATTCAGTCATGTCACACCATGTCAAAGATGTGTCTGACATAGACCTGAACACAACAGATACTGACATGAAACTGACATGTCAACAATGGTAACAGATACGGTCAAACTCGTGACACAGTCTAGACACACCACTGACACACACATTGACACAAGGCACGTCACCCCATGATCTTTGTGTCACCACACACTTCAGCATTGATCAGGTGAGTATATGGAGCTGTTTGATACGCGTAATACTGGGAAAGTGAGAAAGTCAACACATTCGTGTCACCAACAGCTTACAGGTTTGGGGCACAACCACCCAACCCACCTTTTGTGTTCCCCTTGAACTAATATTTTATATAATCACTTATGTTGAAGTTAACTTTGTATCCCAGTTTATGTATCCAAGGCTGTGCCATTACATGATTTTCAAAAACGGCTGTCTTCTGGTGTCATGTCATGTCATAATGGACACCCACATCCATATCTGTGCTACATAGCTTAACCAACAAAAGAGAAACCTAACTGATGCCATACTAGATATGTACTAATAATCAGATCCAAGGAAATAGTGATCCTACTAATAAAATAGCATAACAGTAGAAACAATTTCTGATCCCACATGAAAGTAGTCTGATACAGAAAGCGGCTTGAAGCCATAAAAATACCACATTACCGCATCACTTCCAACTAGAACCAAGCTATTGTGACAAAAGAGATGGGACTAAATTGACAATATAATAAATGAAACAAAAATGTATACCTGGTTTACCAGATTCAAGCACCTCTTTACCATGACTCCAACCAAAGCTATACCTGATAATTGCCAATGAGCAAGTCCAGCGTAAATCATTCTGTGTATCTACGTAATATTTTTTTTAAAATAAGTGGAGAGCGCCCACCACTTCATTTTCTTAACAAAAACGAAATATACAAACTCTTTGACCCAAAATCAAAATTCAATCTCACTATTCTATCTATACCCTAACTATCTGAACTCCATGACAAACTCATATTATCTAAAACAAAACCAGCACATTGTTCTATAGGCAAATCTAACCCAACAAAAGAAAAATCGAAACCCCCCCTGATACCTTAACTTATTCCCTATATTCCCTTTGCAGCCTATAATCAACAGCCTATAAGCAACAGTAATTTGATCTTCGATCTAATATCTTCTTTTATCCCTCACTTCACCATTTGAATCACAACTGCATACGAAACAGTTAGCAGTTTAAATGTAATCAGCAAGATTTCTGACATCAGCCTTGTCTTGTGCCCACGCTGTTTCACCGTTCCTCTTTGCTCTTCTGACCTGTGCTCACTACCGTATCAAGTTTCAGACTTTTGTCTTAGCCAAACTGGTATCGCACTCTCTCCTTCATCACAACTTTGATCTAAGGTACGAATAAAAATTCCTTCGATCAAAACTAAAATCCAGAGTCAGAATGAACCTGTTTAGCCAGACTCAGTCCTGGCTATCAAGCTTGATCCAATTCTGGCAAGCTATCGTGATCCTCATACACGATTTCTATACCAGTATTTACTGCACACCCCTGTGATGTTTGCCAGTATCGTTACTGACAGTATCACATCAGCATCGATACTGACATTACCTAATTTGATTACCCTTGGACAGCATCGAATATCTGATCTTCTGGATCCACGTCTGATTTCGGCTTGTCGTCGCCTCGACCTGTTTTTGTGTCCTCCTCGCCACAGATCTGCTCTGAGAGGCACTTCTCGAGACCCGCCTTTATCTTGAGCTAGGATCGCCTGCCTCTCAGTCAGACCTAGGGTTCGGATTCCCCGATGACCGTCTCAGCCTCGGCCTATCGATTTCATTCGCTTCACCTTCAGATCACCCCGACACCTTTTGCATATCAGCCCCTTATCTCGCATCTCTGTACCCTGAGCTCATTTATCT
>CAXKVX010003478.1:0-26672 GCA_964058865.1 Eleocharis quinqueflora | reverse complement strand
CCTCTTGCATTTGGAATCGCTGAGGAAGAAAATAATGATAATTGAGGGTGGTTCATGCGATGGCTACGAAACGAAGTGGTTGGTCTTGGTCGTATATGTGTTATTTCCGATCAGCATGCTTCTATTAGAAATGTATTTGAACAACGCCACCTAGAATGGTGTGAACAAAGATGTGAAGCTGTACATTGGCTTTGTGCCCAACATGTAGTGCAAAATTTTAAAAAATGTAAGAACGATGAGCTGGTTCAAACCATGAAATGGACTGTTAGAGAAAGAAGTTTTGGAGATTTGAAGAAGGGGTGTAGAACATTAAGAATGAGCACACAATTGCATACAAGTATTTGATAAATACTGATAAGAAGATTCGAACTGACACTGAAGAGCCTCGAGTACCACAAAAATGAGCTCAATGTTACGATGGAAGATGCAATAGGTGGGGTATTATGACTTCAAATGGATCAAAGGAAATAAATAGTATTTTCAAAATTGCGAGAACATTGGTTGTGACAACAATTGTTGAAGAATCATTTTACAAATGCGTGGAGTGGTTTGTCAAAAGAAAAAGTACTACGAATTTTTGGGCGAGCAAGAATTACGTGTTTTGTCCAAAAGTTAGAGAAAATTTTTGAAATGAGGAGAAAAGGGGAGAACACTCAATGAGGTAACACCTTCAACAGCAAGGTTTAACACGTATAAAGTTATGGTTAGAAATGAGGAAATCAAAGAGGTAATATGATTTTATATTTTCAAAATATTGTACTTACTCATCTATTTTGTACAAGATAATAGATTGTTAATGACTTCAATTTTTTTGCAGGGAGTGCTAGGCAATGTGAAGTATGATGTTGCTTTTGTTGAAGGAATGTCTCATTGTAATTGTCAGAAACCACAACTAACATGTATATCTTGTTGTCATGTACTAGTTTGTTCGATGCGACATTTGGATGAGGAACAATATATTAGTCCATATTATTCGGTTGAAAATTTTAGTAACACTTGGTTTGGAGAATTTTGTGGATATGAAAATCCACATAATTGGCCAATGTATGTTGGTCCAAAAATTAGACCAGATTCGACAAATTTGAATATAAGAAGGAGAAAACATAAAGAAATTATTATGGAAATGGATCAAATGGAGTGTCATGTGCTAGTGCGCTTGGATGATAGCCAAACTAGACGTCCAAGACAAAGTTCAAGTCATAGAGGTAATATAGCACATATCAATAACTTAAGTTGGATGACATCGTTATAGAATCTTGACATTTTTTGCTAAAATTTTGTAGGAGCATCTATATCAAGGCGCCGTTAAGGTGAAAGGTAAAAGATGGTGCTATCATTTAGTGCGATATGCAGTAGTTTTTTAGTAATGTACTATTATTTTGGAAGTTTTTAAGTAATGTACGTGAATTTTAATTAATGTATTAGTTTGTACGTGGATTTTAAGTAATGTATTATATTGTATGTACATAAAAGATAGCCTAATAAACTTAGAAAATAAAACATAAAATGTCCAATAACACACTACAATAGAAAGTTGACCAATAACACAGAAGGTCCAATAAACATAAATGTCCACCAAACATAGAAAGTCCAATAACACACTAGAACTAAGCACGGCGATGCCTATGAGGTCCTGAAGGGCTCCAACGAGATGGAGCATTTCGATTCCGTGGTGAAAGATCTCGTTGTGGTGGTGCTTGCGATGTACCTGCTTCATGATCATGCGCAAAAGGGGTGGAGTCACCTGTGTAATCTGACTCGTGATCATGTTCGCAAATCAAGCATAACAATCAGATCGAGAATGGCGACTTTTTCTATTCCCGCATCAGAGCATCTCATCATAGTAATTCATGACATCTTCATTTAACTCTGGCGAACGAGGCTCTGGCGGTACTTCTGGAGGCACACCATCATCCACCGATATGTCATCAACATTTGTTGGCAATCCAGCTTGAGCAAGCATGTATGGCATGAGATGCGGTTAGTTGAGATCATTCAAATTTTCACGACACATATGCAATGTGATTTTTCCTAGGACACGTGTCCCTCTCTGCGAAGTATGCATTGAATACCATATGTTGCATGTTTGATCTGACGAGCAATCTGAAACAAATGTGGAAGTTAGTTACAAAAGAACTGACATTTATATATATATTTAAAGAAGTAACAAAAAAATACACACCAGGAGATAAGTATGGTGAATACCAGTGATGTATGCATTCAATCCACTACCTAGTCATCACTCGAGGGGGCGACAAACCTAAGTAGTGGATGTATGACATCCAATACACAAACTCCTCATCTAGTCTTTGAAATTGATCTGGATAACTTACGACACTACTACGAGGATTATCAGAATAACAATGTCTTGTGCACCACTTAATCTCATATGCATGTCGGGAGTGAAGATCAAGACCACCGAAAGGCTGTGGCTCCATGACAGGTTTGGGCCGCCTAATAGTAAATAAGTCCAAGACCACATTTGCAACAATAACATCGAGCCACAAATAGATTTTGGTTTCAATAAACACTCTCGACATAACTTCCGATACAAAATACAAGAACAACTGTTAGAATATAAATTGGAGATAATATTTGGTGTACGATTGTATGGATGATTAGCATTGTAATAGAGTATATGAGATATTAGAGAGGTATAGGATTGGAGATGTTTAGCTTAGTAAATGTCATCAAAGCTATAAATAAATCCTTATATTTATAATCAACAACACAAAATCAATACAATTAATTTCTCTCATTTCCGTACAATTCTATTACGTATCAGATTTCAACCTTCGAATAACTCAAACTCGCCATCGGAGACCTCGTCGCTCTAGTAAAGCAACTCACACCTGTTGCTGCGACTGTGCCATCTCCGCTTTGCACGACCACATCATTGCTGGATCGACTTCAATCACCTCACGATCGAGAGAAATCAAGATCACAGATCAGATCGATCTGTCAGCTCACCACCATCGACTTCACGCGCCGTGCTCAGATCGAGAGCACCACACCGAGACTCGAGAGGCCGACCCCAGACAAGCACCGTCAGTCGATCGCAACCACTTCTGCACGCCGCCGCTGAAGGAAGAATCAGTAAATCGATCTCTGTTCCAGCTTAGATCGATACAGTTCAAAAACAAGAAGACTCGGAGATCTTGCTCCTCCTTGCTCGACCATCTCCACCACTGCCAACAATAACACCTCCGTCAAGCGTCTGGTCAATCGATCCGCATCAGTCTCCAACTGTCAGATTCACTGTCATCATCGTCGATCTACTGATTTTGCGGGCCCTATCCTGATCCAACAAGTCCAGGGGCGATCTGAACTGATTCTCAAGAAGCTGCCATCGTCGTCGAGCACTCGGACCATCTTCGTCGCGCCGAGATCATCGCTATCGCTATAGAGCAACACACCGTGATCACAACCAGTGATGTCAGACTGAGCGTCGAGCCACCCCGTTAAGCACGAGCCTAGCACCACTGTCTCAGATTTCAAATCCATTGCTCAATCTGTTGTGGTCACCGATCAGATTGTCTCCTTCTCCTTCTGTTTTGAGTGACCACCGTTTGCTGTAGCCAGTGTGGCGCGCAACGACCATCTGAAACTTCCCTTGCATTTGACCGATTGTTAGAGTTCTGTCTAGTCTGTCGGTACCAGAAAAAAAAAGCAAAAGCTTCGGTACAAGACAAGATAAGAATTTTCTGACAGGCCTTCATACCAGTCTTTTTCATTTAAGCAAAAGTTTCAACAACAACATTTCCTTCTGTGCTAAGGCTCAGTCTGAACCGGTGGTCATGTTACTACTATATGGCATCTTGAAGCTTCTGGAATCTCACCTTGTGCCGTCAGCTGGCGGGGCTGAGTCAAAAGTGTTCTATCTCAAGATGAAGGGAGATTACTACAGGTATCTTGCTGAGTTCAAGATTGGTGCAGAGAGGAAGGTGGCTGCTGAGAACACAATGACAACATACAAGTCTGCTCAGGAAATTGCATTTACTGAGCTGGCGCCGACTCACCCGATCAGGCTTGGTCTAGCACTGAACTTCTCAGTATTCTACTCACCTGATCGTGCTCGACTACCATAACCAGATTCTGATCCAATCACAATTCAACCAATTTTTCAGACACACCCCCGTTTCAAATCAAATTACAATTGAAGCCAAATTAACATGAACTCCATTCTCTTTCTTTTTTTTTTTTTCAAGAGACAAGAGAGCCATTGAGCTAAAGTGCCAATGAGTCAAAGAACCATTGAGCCAAAGAGCCAAAGAGCCAATGAGCTATTGCAAAGGACTCAAAAAGAGCCTTTCTTTTCTTTTCTTCTCTTTTTGTTCAAGAAGACTCCAACGAGCTTTTATGAACACATCTTGAGCCAAAAGAGCTCATTCTCTTCTTTCTACATGGAGACTCAACATACAATTTGGCGATTTAAGATTGTGCTACCAAGGCATTTGCAAGGCAAGCTCAACATGCGTACCGCACGATGAGCTTGAGGGGGATGTTAGAATATAGATTGGAGATAATATTTGGTGTACGATTGTGTGGATGATTAGCATTGTAATAGAGTATAGGAGATATTAGAGAGGTATAGGATTGGAGATGTTTAGTTTAGTAAAAGTCATCAAGGCTATAAATAGATCCTTGTATTTGTAATCAATAACACAAAATCAATACAATTCATTTCTCTCATTTCCCTCTCTTTACAATTCTATTAACAACTCCACTCCAATTATAAGTAGGGACATTTATCAAGTTACCTAGAAATTGAAGGTACTTGGCAGGTACCGAGTCTCCCGACTAATCTGAAAATAAAATACTTCCAAACAAATCCATGCAGTAAAAACGAGTATACCTCTCAATTTTTACCTCAGTCGGATTATTGGATAATGGTCACATTTTGTCTCAACTAGGTATGGTATATGTGGTACCGAAAGCATATTTAAGACAAAGAATTACTACATACTTGTGCATATTTTAAACAAAAAAATACATGTCAATGTAGTGTGTCATATCAGGAGAATGTGACGTCCGACTCTCCAATTTTCTCATTATCTTGCCTTTTAATTCTCCAGGGCCTAGCTTCATGACTATTCCAATCATAAGCAGGATCAATGTCCAACAAGCTCTCAATTTTAGAACTCCAATCATCATCAGAAATGTCTGTAACTGACATTCCTTGGATGGACAATCCCTAGAAACAACTCATGTTTTGTAATGTCACTGTCATCTCGCCAATTGGAAGATGAAAGTATGTGTCTTTGGTCGCCACCTCTTTATCAAAGAAGTAATCAACGATTTATCAATACGGGTGGTGACATCTATGAATTGAGCAATTTGATATAGCCCCAAACTTTTAAGAGTTCGCTCACAAAATTCACTATACGAAATTCTAACTTTATGCGACTCAATCATCTTGAATGTAAAATTACTCTGCATCAAAATTATATTAGTGTTATAAAATTACTAATTTGAAAAATCAACATTGAATGAAAATAACCACTAACCTTCAAATGTAGCTGAATAGAAGGTTTGATTGTCTCCGAAGAGTTAATTGTCGCTTATGGATTGTAAATTGAGTTAGTGTGGATGAAGATCGAAAATTTAGAGGTAGAGTTCGGCCATGGTGAAATTGGATAGGAGATGGAAAGAGAAGGAGAGTTCTACGAGAAGAAGAGACCCACACGGTATATTTATTACCGTGGTCGACGCTCCATACCGTAGAAGTATTATCGTGCCTATATATTTTGATGCTCCACACGATAGATGTATTATCATGCCTCCCTTTGTAGATGCTCCACCCGAAGTTTGTTCTACATTGTCTGATTCTTTTAAGATTTTCTGTGGCTTTTTAGTCAAATGTGCGCACTGTAGAAGAATAATCGTGTGGAAAAGCCGCACGGTAATCTGTGTCTGAATTTCGCACGGTAAATTTTCTATCGTTTTGACTATTGAGTCGAAAAAACTGAAACCCTTAATTACTTTAGTCGCAATATTTTATGTAATTATCAAAATAAAAAAGGGAGCTGATATATCGATAACTTCGTTGATACCTCCATCGATACCAACAGGACGGGTCCAATTGAATTCAGTTTGAATGTTGTTTTTTTTATGATGCATGTTGTTTTTTGTATTATGCATATTGTTTTTGTTATTATGCATATAATTGATCGGACGCTCCACTAAAAACGAATGTTGCTACGCTCACCGACGCGGATCGCTACGCTTATCGATGCGGACTGGACGAATCCAGTTGCATTTTTTTGAAAAGTTATTCTAGTTATTATGCATGTTATTTTTGTTATTATGCATGTTATTTTTTGTTATTATGCAAGTAAATAACATGCAAAATAATACAAATAACATGCATAATAACAAAAACATCCATGCATAATAACAAAAACATAATAAATCATAAGTATAACAAAAAAAACATAATAAACTTAGCATATAAATCATAAGTATTTGACTGTTATTCATGTTTTTAGATGCACAATAACAAAAACAAAATGCATAATAACGAAAACAATATGCATCATAAGTAAAAAAAATTTCATAATAAATCATAAGTAGAACAAAAAAATAATGAACTTAGCATATAAATCATAAGTATTTGACTGTTATGCATGTTATTAGATGCACAATAACGAAAACAACATGCATAATAACGAAAACAATATGCATCGTAAGTAAAACAAATTTTCGTCGGAACTCAACTAGACGTGTCCAGTTGGTATCAATGACGGTATCGAAGTTGAGATCCGCAAAACATTTTCCAATAAAAAATTCTGAGAAAAAATACGGTGGAAACTAATTTGTTGATAGTATCTAACTCCTCCCAAGACGCCATGTTTGACCGACCTTTACTAGTTAGAGCATCTCCATCTCTAAATTTTTTAGATTTTCTAAATTATTGCCACATCAATTTTAGAAATTTAATTTTTCTTTAGTTTCTAAACTTTCAATCCCTAAAACTGAAAAATTAGAGTTTTTAAATTGCCACGTCAGTAAATATTACCAATATTATGAGAGACCGATCAATTTTAATCAATGATTAAGCCATGTCATAGTTTAGCGCATCTTCATTCCTAAAATTTTCAGGGTTTCTAATCTGACGTGGCAGTTTATAACTCAGTTTCAGTAATGTAACAGGATTTCTAATTCAGAAACTTTGATTGAGAGTTTCTTATTTAGAAACTTTGATTCAGGATTTATAAACGGTGACATGTCAATATCATTGGTTAAAAAAATTAACAAAAAAAATACTTAGTTGATGATGTGGCGATTAAGAAACTCTAATTGTAGTTTTAGGGAAGAGTTTATAAACTAAAAAAGAATTAAGTTTCTTAATTTGATGTGGCATTATTTAGAAACTCAAAGAGTTTCACGAACGGAGATGTTCTTATAAACTCTAAAGTATAGTTGCTAAATAAGAAACTCTTTAGCAAAATTTCTAAATAAGAAATTCATCTACATCCTTAAAACTCATTTAGAAACTGCCACGTCAGATTAGAAACTCCTAAAGTTTCAGAAATGAAAATGCTCTTCTTACTGCTTGGTAATAGTCACGCCGACATCAATGACCAACGGGGTCCACAACTACAAGCGCTGTGAGAGTCTCAGGCTCTCAGCCATGGCCCATCGCACATCGCACATCGCCTCCAGCTGGACTCCAATTAGACATGAACCATGCGCTTGGACCGATTCCCTGGTGCGAAAGCATGTGCTCTTTTAGCTTTGTTCTCTCCTGGCAGATGGGCCCCAGGTTTCACCTTCTCTACCGAACCAATTCATACCACACTCCACACTCATTGAATTGGCCACTTTAAATTCAAATTGAAAACATTCCTGGCACATCTTAGATCGGTGAATTGAGGTCTAGGTCGTGAATTCCACTTCGAAGCAATCAAGTTTCATTGAGATGTAACTTCTTCTACTCTGTTCCTCATCAAGCTCTAAAGACATATTCGTGTTCTCCATCCTTCCCTATTTCCAGCGGTAAGATGGATTTGATTTGAAGTGGCCGAAATAAGGAGAACCATGTTTGTGTCGTGCAGCGTTGAAGGGACAGAAACAACGCTAGCAGCAAGAGGAGGAAGGGAAGAGGAAGAAGGGGTACTTTAGGGATTTAAAATCAATTCTTTTAATTCAGTTTTAATAAAGTTAATGGAAAAAAATATCATTTGAATTTTAGTGGCAAATAACAATTAGATATTTTTTCGTTGCATTTTGAAAAATGTCAACAGTATAAGTGACAACCAATCAATTTTACTTTTTTATAATGATTTTGTTTTTTTTCTGCACCAAATAATAATTTAATATTATGATAATTCCAATGAAATTTCTCATCCCATCAATGCTGATTTTTTTTTCATTCTGGAAACATATCAACTTAATTCTATATGAAATGTAGATTAGTGTGAATAAGAAATTAGAAAATGATGAAAATATAAACTTTTGGTGTGTTTAGATGGAAAGAAGAATTAACTTTTTCCCTATTATTTTCTAATATTTTCTTAGCTTCTTCTAAGCCTAATATTACCGGTAGTAAAACATTCTCAAATAATAAATTAAATATGAAATTTAATAGACAATTAGTTGGAATATTAGACGTAGAGTGGTCCAAACTCCAACTTATTTTAGCAGATGTAGTAATTAGAAACTCAGAAATGGACTCTATTATTTGGAGATGGGAATCAAATGAGAAATTTTCAGTGCACTCTATGTATAGATGGTTAGAATTTGGTGGGTATAAAAATATTTTTTTTGATATAATCTGAAAGTCAAAGCTACCCCTAAAAATCAAAGTTTTTATGTGGCTTGTTAGGAGAAAGAAAATACTCACAAAAGAATTTCTTGCTAAGAAAAGATGGCAAGGTGATACAAAATGTGTTTTTTATGATCAAAATGAAAATATTGATCACCTATTTGTTGAGTGTTCGTATATAAGAAGCATATGGTTATGGATAGGACAACATAACAGTTTTGAATTCTTTGGTAGTAAGATAGAAGATTTATGGTATATAGATGCCTTAATCCCGCTTAAAGATGCATGTCTAATTGAGTTGATTAGGGGTGTAGTTATGTGGAATGTATGGTTGGAGCGAAACAAATTGCGTTTCACTGATAAACTCCAAAAACCAATCAGAAGCATAGCTAGTCAAATTATTAACATTTTGGGATATTGGTGCAAGCATAATGTAGATTCCTTTTGAAACTCAATCTGATTATCCCTCAGGATGTTCAGATGTTACAAGACATATTTCAGACAGATGAAGCCTGATTGAGGAGAAGAAACAGGTGGATCGATTGACGGAAAGAGTGCCAGCAGAACATTTGTCTGGAAGCGTCCCATATCTTAAATTTTGAAATGTTGTTTTGACCTGATATTGTCTTGTAGTATTTGTTATGACAGTAACTTGTGTTTTGTTGTTGTTTTTGCTGCTGTTTTGCTATATGGAATTGACTGATGTAATAAACATTGTGATACATTTACAAGTACAGATGTATGTACCGGTTGAGATAGGTTTTAGGTAGTTTAAGGATTTAGATGATATTATACTGAGAACTTTTAGTTTGTAATGCAGATTGGTTTCAATGAAATCGGTGGGCACCTCCCACTTTTTCTCAAAAAAAAAATGCCGATTTTTTTTGTAATTATGAAAATGGTAATGATAAAAGTAATTAATGTGTTGGAATTTTCGACTAAATGGTCAGAACGGTAGAAAAATTAATGTTCGAGACTTGAGTTTACTGCGAACTATAGATTGCAAATACCAACCAATTAAAAAATTAATTGGACGGTGTTGCCAACATCGTCCAATTCAAATTTTGGTTTTTTTTTCCGAACTCAGCCCACATTGTAGTATGAGTGAATTTTTTAATAATAAAAATATTAATATTTTAATATATGAGTTGGGTTGTATTTAGATAATTTTTTGTAACAACTTCAGTTGCGCTTGTCGTGACTGGATTAGTTTTTTTATCGTCGCAAGCCATCGAGCTGTAGATAGTCTGATTTGCAATCAAATAAACGAGCGATTCAAAATTAATTCTGACATAAACTCATGATAAAATTTTACTAATTAAGATATAAGTTGAAGAAGGAGTCAAATTTGAGATGCACATTTCTCCGATCACAAATCAGACTCGACGCGATGAAAGTAGGCTCGAATATCTACAGCTCGATTACTTGCGACGTTAAGAAAACTAATTACAGTCGCGATGAACGTGGCAGAAGTTGCTACAAAAATTTATTAAGTATGATTAGCATTTTTAGGTAATTTTTTGTAGCAACTTCGACTACGCTCGTCGGTACTGTAATTAGTTTTTTTAAACATCACAAGCCATCTAGTTGTAGATATCCAAGGCTACTTTCACCGCATCGAGTTTGATTTGCGATCGAAGAAACGAGAGATTCAAAATTGAAATTGACGCGAACTCGTGATAAAAATTACTAATTAAGACATAAGTTGAAGATGGTGTCAAATTTGAGATGCACATTCCTCCGACCGCAAATCAGACTCAACATGGTGGAATTAGACTTGAATATATACAGCTCTAAGGCTTATAATGTTAAAAAATTAATTACAGTTCCAACGAGCGTTGCTGAAATTGCTACAAAAAATAAAAAATGCTAATCATACGTAATATTTTTTTAGCAACTTCGATTACATTCGTCGGGATCGTAATTAGTATTTTATCGTCGCAAGCCATCAAACTGTAGATATTCGAGTATCCTTTCATCGCGTTAAGTCTGATTTGTGGTCGAAGGTATGCGCATCTCAAATTTGGCTATATCTCCAACTTATGTATTAATTAGTAATTTTTACCACGAGTTTGTGTCTGATTCAATTTTGAATTGCTAGTTTCTCCGATCGCATATCAGACTTGACACGGTGAAAGAAGACTCGGATATCTATAGCTCGATGACTTGCGACGGTAAAAAAACTTAATTACGGTCCCGACGATCACAACTGAAGTTGTTACAAAAACTTACTAAATACAACCAACTCATGAATTAAAATATTAATATTTTTTAATAATAAAATATTCATGTACAAAAGGTTGAATTCTTTTTATAATTGACTTGAAAAAATAAAGAATAACATTTATAACTCTGAATTCAAATATTTGAGAATAATGACTCTATTTTCAAACGTTCACGTTCGCATGTTAACATCTAGACGCATGCGTTCAGAGGTACTTAGAATATCGTTTTGTTTTGTTTGAATTTCGAAGTGTCATCCGAATGCATGGATCTAAATAACACGTCTGAACATAAATTATAAAATAGAATCATTATCGTCAAAGATTTGAATTCAGGGTCACAAATCTTATTCTTTATTTATCCAAGTTAGTTATAAAAATAATTCATATTCAAGAAAACACCACAAAGCATATTATCCTACTACGAGAAGTGTTTCTAATTAGTGTACTTCATTTATGGGTGGTAACCTTTCAAGAAAACTCCACAAAGCATCATATCGTACTACGAGAAAGAGTTTCTTCCCATAGTACTTCATATAAGTGTGGTAACCATTGATTAAAACACAATGAAAAAGCATATAATACCACTCTAAGTGCTTCGTGTCTGAGTACTCCATTTATGGATGGTACACAATCAAGAAAACACCACAAATCATATTATCCTAGTATGGGACGTGATTCTGATCTAAGTACTTCATTTGTGGGTGGTACCCATTCAAGAAAATATCACAAAGCATCTTATCCTTCTACGAGAAGTATTTCTTATCTGAGTACTTCATTTATGAGTGGTAACCATTCAAGAAAATACCACAAAACATCTTATCCTACTAAGAGAAGTATTTCAGATCATATTACTTCATTTATGAGTAGTAACGTCTCAAGAAACCCCACAAACAAAGTATCATAGCCTACTATGAGAAGTGTTTGTTCTTCAAATACTTCATTTAGAGAGGAAAACTTTCACTAAAACACAACAAAGGATCATAAACTCTGGGTGCTTCATGTCTGATTACTTCATTTATGGACAATAAACAATAAAAAAAAACCACCACAAAGCTTCTTATCGTACTACGAGAAATGTTTCCGATCTGAGTACTTCATTTATTTGAGGTAACCATTCAAGAAAACACCACAAAGCAACTTATCCTTCTATGAGAAGTGTTTTTTATATGAGTACTTCAGTTATGGGCGGTAAACAATCAAGAAAATACCACAAAGCATCTTGTTCTTGTACGAGAAGTGTTTTCGATCAGCATACTTCATTTATGGGTGGTAATCATTAAAGAAACACCACAAAGCATCTTATCCTACTACCAAAAGTATTTCAGATCAGATTACTTCATTTATAAGTGGTAACGTTTCAAAAAACTCCACAAAGTATCCGAGCCTACTACGAGATATGTTGGTTCTTCACATACTTCATTTAAGGATGGTACTCTTTCACTAAAACACCCGAAGGAGCATATATTATCACTCTATTTGCTTCATGTCTGAGTACTTCATTTATGTGGGGTAAACAATAAAGAGAACACCACAAAGCATCTTATCCTACTACGAGAAGTATTTTTTATTTGAGTACTTCGTTTATTGGAGGTAACCATTCAAGAAAATATCACAAAGCATACTATCGTACCCCGAGAAGTATTTCTGATCAGTGTATTTCATTTATGAGTGGTAACCTTTTAAGAAAAATCCACAACGCATCATATCTTACCACGAGAAGAGTTTCTTCTTCGAGTACTTTATTTAAGTGTTGTAATCAATCATTGTAACACAACAAAGAAGTATAGAGTACTCTAAGTTTTTCATGTCCGAGTACTTAATTTATGAGTGATTCTGATCAGAATACTTCATTTAAGGGTAGTAACTATTAAATAAACATCAGAAAACATCTTACCCTACCGCGGAAAGTGTTTCTTTTCTGAGTACTTCATTTTACGGGTTATAACCATTAAAGAAAACACCACAAGGCAGTATATTTTACTGATAAGTGTTAGTTATCAGTGTACATCATTTATGATAAGTAACCTTTCAAGAAAACTCCACAACGCATCATATCTTACCACGAGAAGAGTTTCTTCTCCGAGTACTTCATTTAAGAGTTGTAACCTTTAATTAAAACACAAAGAAGAAACATAGATACCACTCTAAGTGTTTCATATCCGAGTACTTAATTTATGAGTGATTCCGATCAAAGTACTTAATTTATGGGTGATAACCATTAAATAAACATCACAATGCATCTTACCCTACTGCGAGAAGTGTTTCTTATCTGAGTACTTCACTTATGGGTGGTAACCATTAAAAATTTCTAATACTACTAATAAGTGTTTCTGATCATAGTACTTCATTTATGAGTGTTAACCTTTCAAGAACACTCTACAAAACATTATATCTTACTACGAAAAGAGTTTCTTCTCCGAGTGCTTCATTTAAGTGTTGTAACCATTCACTAAAACACAAGCAGCATCGAGTATCACTCCAAGTGCTTCATGTATGAGTACTTAATTTACGAGTAATTCTGATCATAATACTTCATTTATGGGTGGTAACCATTAATGAAAACACTACAAAACATCGTACCCAACTGCGAGAAGTGTTTCTTATCTGAGTACTTCATTTATGGATGGTAACCATTAGAGAAAACAACACAAAGCATCATATCATACTAATAAGTGTTTATGATCATAGTACTTCATTTTGAGTGGTAACCTGTGAAAAAAACTGCACAAAGCATCATATCTTACCACGAGAAGAGTTTCTTCTCCAAGTACTTCATTTAAGTGTTGTAACCATTCATTGTAACACAACGAAGAAGTATATAGTACTACTCTATGTTTTTCTTGTCCGAGTACTTAATTTATGAGTGATTCTGATCAGAGTACTTCATTTAAGCGTAGTAACTATTAAATAAACATCACAAAGCATCTTACCCTTCCGCGAAAAGTGTTTCTTATCTCAGTACTTCATTTATGGGTGGTAACCATTAAAAATTTCATATACTACTAAGAAGTGTTTCTGATCATAGTACTTCATTTATGAGTGTTAACCTTTCAAGAACACTCTACAAAACATTATATCTTACTACGAAAAGAGTTTCTTCTCCGAGTTCTTCATTTAAGTGTTGTAACCATTCACTAAAACACAATGAAGCATCATTGAGTACCACTCTGAGTACTTTGTTTTACGGGTTGTAACCATTAAAGAAAACACCACAAGGCATTATATTTTACTGAGAAGTGTTAGTTATCAGTGTACATCATTTATGAGTGGTAACCTTTAAAGAAAACTCCACAACGCATCATAGCTTACCGCGAGAAGAGTTTCTTCTCCGAATACTTCATTTAAGAGTTGTAACCTTTCATTAAAACACAAAGAAGAAGCATAGATACCACTCTAAGTGTTTCATGTCTGAGTACTTAATTTATGAGTGATTCCGATCAAAGTACTTAATTTATGGGTGGTAACCATTAAATAAACATCACAAAGCATCTTATCCTTCCGCGAAAAGTGTTTCTTATCTCAGTACTTCATTTATGGGTGGTAACCATTAAAAATTTCATATACTACTAAGAAGTGTTTCTGATCATAGTACTTCATTTATGAGTGTTAACCTTTCAAGAACACTCTACAAAAGATTATATCTTACTACGAAAAGAGTTTCTTATCCGAGTTCTTCATTTAAGTGTTGTAACCATTCACTAAAACACAATGAAGCATCACTGAGTACCACTCTAATTGCTTCATGTAAGAGTACTTAATTTATGAGTAATTCTGATCATAGTACTATATTTATGGGTGGTAACCATTAGTGAAAACAACACAAAGCATCGTACCCTACTGCGAGAAGTGTTTCTTATCTGAGGACTTCATTTATGAATGGTAATCATTAAAGAAAACAACACAAAGCATTACATCCAACTAAGAAAGTGTTTCTGATCAAAGTACTTCATCTATGAGTGATAACCTTTGAAAAAAACATCACAAAGCATCATATCTTACCACGAAAAGAGTTTGTTCCCCGAGTACTTCTTTTAAGTGTTCTAACCATTCATTGTAACACAACAAAGAAGCATAGAGTACTACTCTAAGCGTTTCATGTCCGAGTACTTCATTTATGAGTTATTCTGATGAAAGTTCTTCATCTGTGGGTGGAACCATTAAAGAAAACACCACAAAGCATCATATCCTACTGCGAGAAGTGTTTGTTATCTGAGTACTACATTTATGGGTGGTAACCATTAAAGAAAACTCCACGAAGTATCCTATCCTACTAAGAAGTGTTTCTCATCACAGTACTTCATTTAGGAAGGTAAACATTTCAAGAAAGCTTCACAAAGCATCATATTTACCACAAGAAGAGTTCCTTCTACGAGTACTTTATTTAACTGTTGTAACCATTCATTGTAACACAACGAAGAAGCAACGAGTACTCCTCTAAGCATTTCATGTCCGAGTACTTAATTTATGAGTTATTCTGATGATAGTTCTTCATTTGTGGGTGGTAACCATTAAACAAAATACCACAAAGCATCTTATCCTACTACGAGATGTATTTCTTATCTGAGTACTTCACTTATGGGTTGTAAACATTAAAGAAATCACCACAACGCATCAAATTCTATTAAGAAGTGTTTTCTGATCAATGTACATAATTTATGAGTGGTAACCTTTCAAGAAAACTCCACAACGCATCATATCTTACCACGAAAAGAGTTTCCTCTCCGAATACTTCATTTCAGTGTTGTAACCATTCATTGTAACGCAACGAAGAAGTATAGACCACTACTCTAAGTTTTTCATGTCCGAGTACTTAATTTATGAGTGATTCTGATCAGAGTACTTCATTTAAGGGTAGTAACTATTAAATAAACAACAGAAAACATCTTACCCTACCGCGGGAAGTGTTTCTTTTCTGAGTACTTTGTTTTACGGGTTGTAACCATTAAAGAAAACTCCACAACGCATCATAGCTTACCACGAGAAGAGTTTCTTCTCCGAATACTTCATTTAAAAGTTGTAACCTTTCATTAAAACACAAAGAAGAAGCATACATACCACTCTAAGTGTTTCATGTCCGAGTACTTAATTTATGAGTGATTCCGAACAAAGTACTTGATTTATGGGTGGTAACCATTAAATAAACATCACAAAGCATCTTACCCTTCCGCGAAAAGTGTTTCTTATCTGAGTACTTCACTTATGGGTGATAACCATTAAAAATTTCTAATACTACTAAGAAGTGTTTCTGATCATAGTACTTCATTTATGAGTGTTAACCTTTCAAGAACACTCTACAAAACATTATATCTTACTACGAAAAGAGTTTCTTCTCCGAGTTCTTCATTTAAGTGTTGTAACCATTCACTAAAACACAATGAAGCATCATCGAGTAGCACTCTAAGTGCTTCATGTACGTGTACTTAATTTATGAGTAATTCTGATCATAGTACTATATTTATGGGTGGTAACCATTAATGAAAACACAACAAAGCATCGTACCATACTGCGAGAAGTGTTTCTTATCTGAGTACTTCATTTATGAATGGTAACCATTAAAGAAAACTACACAAAGCATCACATCCAACTAAGAAAGTGTTTCTGATCAAAGTACTTCATCTATGAGTGATAACCTTTGAAAAAAACTTCACAAAGCATCATATCTTACCACGAATAGAGTTTGTTCCCCGAGTACTTCTTTTAAGTGTTATGACCATTCATTGTAACACAACGAAGAAGCATAGAGTACTACTCTAAGCGTTTCATGTCCGAGTATTTAATTTATGAGTTATTCTTATGATAGTTCTTCATTTGTGGGTGGTAACCATTAAAGAAAACACCACAAAGCATCATATCCTACTGCGATAAGTGTTTCTTATCTGAGTACTACATTTATGGGTGGTAACCATTAAAGAAAACTCCACGAAGTATCCTATCCTACTAAGAAGTGTTTCTCATCACAGTACTTCATTTAGGAAGGGAAACATTTCAAGAAAGCTTCACAAAGCATCATATTTACCACGAGAAGAGTTTCTTCTCCGAGTACTTCATTTAAGTGTTGTAACCATTCATTGTAACACAACGAAGAAGCAACGAGTACTCCTCTAAGTGTTTCATGTCCGAGTACTTAATTTATGAGTTATTTAGATCATAGTTCATCATTTATGGGTGGTAACCATTAAATAAAATACCACAAAGCATCTTACCCTATTACGAGATGTATTTCTTATCTGAGTACTTCACTTATAGGTTGTAACCATTTAAGAAAACACCACAACGCATCAAAATCTATTAAGAAGTGTTTTCTGATCAATGTACATCATTTATAAGTGGTAACCTTTCAAGAAAACTCCACAACGCATCATATCTTACCACGAAAAGAGTTTCCTCTCCGAATACTTCATTTAAGTGTTCTAACCATTCATTGTAAAACAACGAAGAAGCATAGAGTTCTACTCTAAGCGTTTAATGTTCGAGTACTTAATTTATGAGTAGTTATTCTCATCATAGTTCTTCATTTGTAGGTGGTAACCATTAAAGAAAACACAAAAAAACATCTTATCCTACTGCGAGAAGTGTTTCTTATATGAGTACTCCTTTTATGGGTGGTAACCATTAAAGAAAACTCCACGAAGTATCGAATCCTACTAAGAAGTGTTTCTGATCACAGTACTTCATTTAGGAGGGGTAACATTTCAAGAAAACTTCACAAAGCGTCATATCTTACAACGAGAAGAGTTTCTTCTCCGAGTACTTCATTGAAATGTTGTAACCATTCATTGTAACACAACGAAGAAGGAAGGAGTACTAGTCTAAGTGTTTAATGTCCGAGTACTTAATTTATGAGTTATTCTGATCATAGTTCTTCATTTATGGGTGGTAACCATTAATCAAAATACCACAAAGCATCTTAACCTACTACGAGATGTATTTCTTATATAAGTACTTCACTTTGTGTTGTAACCATTAAAGAAAACACCACAACGCATGAAATTCTATTAAGAAGTGTTTCTGATCAATGTACTTCATTTATGAGTGGTATCCTTTCTAAAAAACTTCTCAAAGCATCATATCTTACCACGAAAAGAGTTTCTTCCCCGAGTACTTCATTTAAGTGTTATAACCATTCATTGTAACACAACGAAGAAGCATAGAGTACTACTCTAAGCGTTTCATGTTCGAGTACTTAATTTATGAGTTATTCTCATCATAGTTCTTTATTTGTAGGTGGTAACCATTAAAGAAAACACCAAAAAATCTTATTCTACTGCGAGAAGTGTTTCTTATATGAGTACTCCTTTTATGGGTGGTAACCATTAAAGAAAACTCCACGAAGTATCCTATCCTACTAAGAAGTGTTTCTGATCACAGTACTTCATTTAGGAGGGGTAACATTTCAAGAAAACTTCACAAAGCATCATATCTTACAACGAGAAGAGTTTCTTCTCCGAGTACTTCATTGAAATGTTGTAACCATTCATTGTAACACAACGAAGAAGCAAGGAATACTAGTCTAGGTGTTTAATGTTCGAGTACTTAATTTATGAGTTATTCTGATCATAGTTCTTTATTTATGGGTGGTAACCATTAATCAAAATACCACAAAGCATCTTAACCTACTACGAGATGTATTTCTTATATAAGTACTTCACTTTGTGTTGTAACCATTAAAGAAAACACCACAACGCATCAAATTCTATTAAGAAGTATTTCCGATCAATGTACATCATTTATGAGTGGTAACCTTTCAAGAAAACTCCACAACGCATCATATTTTACCACGAGAAGAGTTTCTTCTCCAAATACTTCATTTAAGAGTTGTAACCATTCATTGTAACACAACGAAGAAGTATAGAGTACTACTCTAAGTTTTTAATGTCCGAGTACTTAATTTATGAGTGATTCTGATCAGAGTACTTCATTTATGAGTAATAACTATTAAATAAAAATCAGAAAACATCTTACCCTACCGCGGGAAGTGTTTCTTTTCTAAGTACTTTGTTTTATGGGTTGTAACCATTAAAGAAAACACCACAAGGCATTATATTTTACTGAGGTTAGTTATCAGTGTACATCTTTTATGAGTGGTAAACTTTCAAGAAAACTCCACAACGCATCATATCTTACCACGAGAAGAGTTTCTTCTCCGAATACTTCATTTAAGTGTTGTAACCATTCATTGTAACACAACGAAGAAGTATAGAGTACTACTCTAAGTTTTTCATGTCCGTGTACTTAATATATGAGTGATTCTGATCAGAGTACTTCATTTATGGGTATTGACCATTAAATAAACATCACAAAGCATCTTACCCTACTGCGAGAAGTGTTTCTTATATGAGTACTTCATTTATGGGTGGTAACAATTAAAGAAAACTCCACGAAGTTTCTTATCCTACTGAGAAGTGTTTCAGATCATAGTACTTCATTTATGAGTTGTAACCTTTCAAGAACAATCTACAAAACATTATATCTTACTAAAACACAATAAAGCAGCATCGAGTACAACTCTAAGCGTTTCATGTCCGAGTACTTAATTTATGAGTTATTCTGATCGTTGTTCTTTATTTGTGGGTGGTAACCATTAAAGAAAACACCACAAAGAATCAATCCTACTGCGAGAAGTGTTTCTTATCTGAGTACTCCATTTATGGTGGTAACCATTAAAGAAAACACCATTAAGTAACCTATCCTACTAAGATATGTTTCTGATCACAGTACTTCATTTAGGAGGGGTAACATTTCAAGAAAACTTCACAAAGCATCATATCTTACCACGAGAAAAGTTTCTTCTCCGAGTACTCCATTTAAATGTTGTAACCATTCATTGTAAGACAACGAAGAAGCAAGGAGTACTAGTCTAAGTGTTTCATTTTCGAGTACTTAATTTATGAGTTATTCTGATCATAGTTCTTCATTTATAGATGGTAACAATTAATCAAAATACCACAAAGCATCTTAACCTACTACGAGATGTATTTCTTATATGAGTACTTCACTTATGTGTTGTAACCATTAAAGAAAACACCACAACCCATCAAATTCTATTAAGAAGTGTTTCTGATCAATGTACTTCATTTATGAGTGGTATCCTTTCTAAAAAACTCCACAAAGCATCATATCTTACTACGAGAAGAGTTTCTTCTCCGAATACTTCATTTAATTGTTGTAACCATTCATTTTAACACAACGAAGATGTATAGTTACTTTAAGTTTTTCATGTTCGAGTACTTAATTTATGAGTGATTATGATCAGAGTACTTCATTTATGGGTAGTAACTATTAAATAAACATCAGAAAATATCTTACCCTACCGCGGGAAGTGTTTCTTTTCTGAGTACTTCATTTTACGGGTTGTAACCATTAAAGAAAACACCACAAGACATTATATTTTACTAAGAAGTGTAAGTTATCACTGTACATCATTTATGAGTGGTAAACTTTCAAGAAAACTCCACCAGACATCATATCTTACCACGAGAAGAGTTTCTTCTCCGAATACTTCATTTAAGTGTTGTAACCATTCAATGTAACACAACGAAGAAGTATAGAGTACTACTCTAAGTTTTTCATTTCCGAGTACTTAATTTATGAGTGATTATGATCAGAGTGCTTAATTTATAGGTATTGACTATTAAAAAAATTGGGTGTCTTTGAACAAGATGTTTTTCTTCAGTCCACGAAGAACCCTAGAGTTGTAGTGTTTCTTTTTTGAGTAATTCATTTTACGGGTTGTAACCTTTAAAGAAGAAACCACAAGGCATCATATTTTACTGAGAAGTGTTAGTTATCAGTGTACATCATTTATGTGTGGTAACCTTTAAAGAAAACTCCACAACGCATCATATCTTACCACGAGAAGAGTTTCTTCTCCGACTACTTTATTTAAGAGTTGTAACCTTTCATTAAAACACAAAGAAGAAGCATAGATACCACTCTAAGTGTTTCATGTCTGAGTACTTAATTTATGAGTGATTCCGATCAAAGTACTTAATTTATGGGTGGTAACCATTAATTAAACATCACAAAGCATCTTACCGTAGCGCGAGAAGTGTTTCTTATCTGAGTACTTCATTTAAGGGTGGTAACCATTAAAGAAAACTCCACGAAATTTCATATCCTACTAAGAAGTGTTTCTGATCATAGTACTTCATTTATTAGTGGTAACTTTTCAAGAACACTCTACAAAACATTATGTCATACTATGAAAAGAGTTGTTTCTCTGAGTACTTCATTTAAGTGTTGTAACCATTCACTAAAACACAATGAAGCAGCATCTAGTACAACTCCAAGTGCTTCATGTACGAGTACTTAATTTATGAGTAATTCTGATCATAATACTTGATTTATGGGTGGTAACCATTAATGAAAACACCACAAAGAATCGTACCCTACTGCGAAAAGTGTTTCTTTTCTGAGTACTTCATTTATGGATGGTAACCATTAAAGAAAACAACACAAAGCAACATATCCTACTAATAAGTGTTTCTGATCATAGTACTACTTTTATGAGTTGTAACCTGTGAAAAAACTTAACAAAGTATCATATCTTACCACGAGAAGAGTTTCTTCTCTGAGTACGTAATTTAAGTGTTGTAACTATTCATTGTAACACAACTCTAAGTGCTTCATGTACGAGTGCTTAATTTATGTGTAATTCTGATCATATTACTTCATTTATGAGTGGTAACCATCGAAAAAAAAACTTCACAAAGCATCATATTTACCACGAAAAGAGTTTTTCTCCGAGTACTTCATTTAAGTATTGTAACCATTCATTGTAACACATCGAAGAAGCAAGGAGTACTAGTCTAAGTGTTTCATGTCCGAGTACTTAATTTATGAGTTATTCTGATCATAGTTCTTCATTTATGGGTGGTAATCATTAAAGAAAATACCACAAAGCATAGTACCCTACTACGAGATGTATTTCTTATCTGAGTACTTCACTTATGGGTTGTTACCATTAAAGAAAACACCACAACGCATCAAATTCTATTAAGAAGGGTTTCTGATCAATGTACTTCATTTATGGGTGGTAACCTTTCAAGAAAACTCCACAACGCTTCATATCTTACCACGAGAAGAGTTTTTTCTCCGAATACTTCATTTAAGTGTTGTAACCATTCATTGTAACACAACGAAGAAGTACAAAGTACTACTCTAAGTTTTTCATGTCCGAGTACTTAATTTATGAGTGATTCTGATCAGAGTACTTCATTTATGGGTAGTAACTTTTAAATAAACATCAGAAAACATCTTACCCTACTTGCAGGAAGTGTTTCTTTTCTGAGTACTTCGTTTTACGGGTTGTAACCATTAAAGAAAACACCATAAGGCAACATATTTTACTGAGAAGTGTTAGTTATCTGTGTACATCATTTATGAGTGGTAACCTTTCAAGAAAACTCCACAACGTATCATGTCTTACCACGAGAAGAGTTTCTTCTCCGAGTACTTCATTTAAGAGTTGTAACCTTTCATTAAAACACAAAGAAGATGCTTAGATACCACTCTAAGTATTTCATGTCCGAGTACTTAATTTATGAGTGATTCCGATCAAAGTACTTAATTTATGGGTGGTAACCATTAAATAAACATCACAAAGCATCTTACCCTACTGCGAGAAGTGTTTCTTATCTGAGTACGTCATTTATGGGTGGTAACCATTAAAGAAAACTCCACGAAATTTCATATCCTACTAAGAAGTGTTTCTGATCATAGTACTTCATTTATGAGTGGTAGCCTTTCAAAAACACTATGCAAAACATTATATCTTACTACGAAAAGAGTTTCTTCTCCAAGTACTTCATTTAAGTGTTGTAACCTTTCACTAAAACACAATGAAGCAGCATCGAGTACCACTCTAAGTGCTTCATGTATGAGTACTTAATTTATGAGTAATTCTGATCATAGTACTTCATTTACGGGTGGTAACCATTAATGAAAACACCACAAAGCATCGTACCCTACTGCGAGAAGTGTTTCTTAAATGAGTACTTCATTATGGATGGTAACCATTAAAGAAAACAACACAAAGCATCATATCCTACTAAGAAGTGTTTCTGATCATAGTACTTCATTTATGAGTGGTAACCTTTGAAAAAAACTTCACAAAGCATCATATCTTACCACGACAAGAGTTTTTTTCCCGAGTACTTCATTTAAGTGTTGTAACCATTCATTGTAACACAATAAAGAAGCATAGAGTACTACTCTAAGTATTTCATGTCCGAGTACTTAATTTATGAGTTATTGTGATCATAGTTTTTCATTTCTGAGTGGTAACCATTAAAGAAAACATCACAAAGCATCGTATCCTACTGGGAGAAGTGTTTCTTATCTGAGTACTTCATTTATGAGTGGTAACCATTAAAGAAAACTCCACGAAGTATCATATCCTACTAAGAAGTGTTTCTGATCACAGTACTTCATTTAGGAGGGGTAACATTTCAAGAAAACTTCACAAAGCGTCATATATTACCACGAGAAGAGATTCTTCTTCGAGTACTTCATTTTAGTGTTGTAACCATTCATTGTAACACAACGAAGAAGCAAGGAGTACCACTCGTGTTTCATGTCTGAGGACTTAATTTATGAGTTATTTTGATCATAGTTCTTGTTGGGATAAGATGATTTGTGGTGGTTTCTTGATTGTTTACTGCCCATAAATGATGTACTCTAACATGAACCACCTAGATTGGTAATCTATGCTCCTTCTTGGTGTTTTAGTGAACTAGTACCACCCATAAATGAAGTATGTGAAGAACCAACACTTCTTGAAACGTTATAACGAATAAATGAATTAATCTGCTCTCAAATACTTCTCGTGGTAGGATAAGTGCTTTGTGATGTTTTCTTTAATGGTTACCACTCATAAATGAAGTACTCTGATGGGAAACACTTCTCGTAGAAGGTCAAGATGCTTTGTGTTGTTTTCTTGATTGTTTACCGCCCATAACTGAAGTACTCAGATCAGAAAAACTTCTCGTAAAAGGGTAAGATGCTTTGTTGTGTTTTCTTGAATGGTTACCTCCAATAAACAAAGTACTCAGATCAGAAACATTTTTCGTTGTAGGATAAGATGCTTTGTGGTGGTTTCTTTAATGGTTTCCACCCTTAAATGAAGTACTCTAATCAGAAACACTTCTCGTAGAAGGATAAGATGCTTTGTTGTGTTTTCTTGAATGGTTACCTCCAATAAACAAAGTACTCAGATCAGAAACACTTTTAGTTGTAGGATAAGATGTTTTGTGGTGGTTTCTTTAATGGTTTCCACCCTTAAATGAAGTACTCTGATCAGAAACACTTCTCGTAGAAGGGTAAGATGCTTTGTTGTGTTTTCTTGAATGGTTACCTCCAATAAACAAAGTACTCAGATCAGAAACACTTTTCGTTGTAGGATAAGATGCTTAGTGGTGTTTTCTTGATTGTTTACCGCCCATAACTGAAGTACTCATAACTGAAACACTTATGGTAGAAGGGTGAGACGCTTTGTTGTGTTTTCTTGAATGGTTACCTCCAATAAACGTAGTACTGTGATTAGAAACACTTCTCGTTGTAGGATAAGATGCTTCGTGTTGGTTTCTTTAATGGTTTCCACCCATAAATGAGGTACTCTGATCAGAAACACTTCTCGTAGAACGATAATATGCTTCGTGGTGTTTTCTTGAAAGGTTACCTCCCGTAACTGAAGTACTCATATCATAAACACTTTTCGTAGAAGAATAAGATGCATTGTGGCGTTTTCTTGAATGATTACCTCCAATAAACATAGTACTTAGATCAGAAACTTAGTAGGCTATGATTGTCTGTGGGGTTTTCTTGAAAGATTACAACCTAAAAATGAAGTAATATGATCTAAAATACATCTCGTAGTAGGATAAGATGCTTTATGGTGTTTTCTTGAAACGTTACCACCCATAAATGAAGTACACCGATGAAAAATACTTCTCGTAGTAGGATAATATGCATTGTGGTGTTTTCTTGAATGGTTACCTCCAATAAATGAAGTACTCAGATGAAAAACACTTCTCATAGTAGGACAAGATAATTTGTGGTGTTTTCTTAATTATTTACCGCCCATAAATGAAGCACCTAGAGTATTAATTTATGCTCCGTCGTGGTGTTTTAGTGAAAGTGAACCACCCTTAAATAAAGTATGTGAAGAACCAACACTTCTCATAGTATGATACTTTGTGGAGTTTTCTTGAAACGTTACCACACATAAATGAAGTAATCTGCTCTAAAATACTTCTCGTTGTAAGATAAGATGTTTTGTGGTATTTTCTTGATTGTTTACCACCCATAACTGAAGTACTCAGATCAGTAACACTTCTTGTAAACGGATAAAATACTTTGTGGTGTTTTTTTTAATGGTTACCTCCAATAAACGAAGTACTTAGATCAGAAACACTTCTCATTGGAATAAGATGATTTGTGGTGGTTTCTTGATTGTTTACTGCTCATAAATGATGTACTCTGACATGAAGCACCTAGAGTGGTAATCTATGCTCCTTCGTAGTGTTTTAGTGAAAGAGTACCATCCTTAAATGAAGTAGGTAAAGAACCAACAATTCTCATAGTAGCCTATGATATTTTGTGGGGTTTTCTTGAAACGTTTCCACTCATAAATGAAGTAATCTGATCTAAAATACTTCTCGTGGTAGGATAAGCTACTTTGTGGTGTTTTCTTTTATGGTTACCACCCATAAATGAACTCTGATTGGAAACACTTCTCGTAGAAGGACAAGATGCTTTGTGGTGTTTTCTTGATTGTATACTGCCCATAAATTGAAGTACTCAGATCAAAAATACTTCTTGTAGTAGGATAATATGCATTGTGGTGTTTTCTTGAATGGTTACCTCCAATAAACGAAGTACTCTTATGAAAAACACTTCTCGTAGTAGGACAAGATACTTTGTGGTGTTTCTTAATTGTTTACTGCCCATAAATGAATTACTCAGATATGAAACACCTAGATTGTTAATCTATGCTCCGTCATGGTGTTTTAGTGAAAGTGTACCACCCATAAATGATGTATGTGAAGAACCAACACTTCTCATAGTAGGCTATGATACTTTGTGGAGTTTTCTTGAAACGTTACCACACATAAATAAAGTAATCTGCTCTAAAATACTTCTCGTTGTAAGATAAGATGCTTTGTGGTGTTTTCTTGATTGTTTACCGCCCATAACGAAAGTACTCAGATCAGTAACACTTCTCATAAAATGATAAGATAC
Organism: Eleocharis quinqueflora; assembly: GCA_964058865.1. Lineage (NCBI taxonomy): Eukaryota > Viridiplantae > Streptophyta > Magnoliopsida > Poales > Cyperaceae > Eleocharis > Eleocharis quinqueflora. Next base: position 440 of record CAXKVX010003478.1, on the reverse strand, counting down.
TTTGTAGTGTTTTTTTGAATGGTTACCTCCAATAAACGAAGTACTCAAATCAGAAACACTTCTCGTTGGAAAAATATGATTTGTGGTGGTTTCTTGATTGTTTACTGCGCATAAATGATGTACTCTGACATGAAGCATCTAGAATGGTAATCAGTGGAATAGCTAAGAATTTATATTAGATAGGTCCATAAATTTTCATTTGACTTATTTTAGTCACTGGATCAGTTTTCATCAGATCAGTAGGGTCTAATAAAATATTTAGCTGGGTCCTTTAACTTATTTTATTCACAACTAGACCTTCTATTTATTAAATTTAATTTATTTTATTCAAATTTAAACTCTCTTTTTGTAAAAAAAAAATTCAGGTGGGTCCATGGACCAACCAAAAGGTGCCTGTCTCCGCCCCTAGTGGTAATCTATGCTCCTTCGTGGTGTTTTAG
>CAXKVX010003477.1:0-21101 GCA_964058865.1 Eleocharis quinqueflora | reverse complement strand
TACAATACTTAATTCAAGTACTTGGAGAAGAAGGTTCGGTCAAAGTCGAATGAAGAAAAATAAGAGAAAGAGAGAGAAGCAAGTCTGGTGCCTAATCCAACATCCCAAATTCAAATGCCTTCATCAAATCCAACAGCCCAAATTAATTTCCTATTTATATTAACTTGTATATTTCGGTAGAAATAGCAAATGAAGTTCAAAAATTGAAGTAAATTTATGCTCTTAATTTCTATATGAAATTTTGATATGTTTTGAGCATTTTATTTGTTCATGAAAATTAAAAATCAAATAAACACCATTTTATTTTATTTTCAATAAAAGATTAAAATTGATTAAAGTCCAAAATAAAAATTATAAAAATATGCACTTGCATCCAAAATTCACAAAATACAATATATAGTTCTTTTTGCATTTTAGTGAAATTTATTAAAAAAATTATTAAATTCCAAAATTAAATACAAAAAACCATATTTTCAAACAAATTTCAATATTAAATCTCTCAAATAAAATTTCCAAAAATACATAATTTCTTTTATGCATTTAAAACATGGAAATTTGTAAAACAAATATAAATTTTCCTTTAAATATATCATACGCATATAAATTCATTATGCATCAAAATAAATGAAATATCTTTTCTATGGAAATAAAATCTATTTTCCGCCATTCCTTTTATGCATATAGGAACATTTTCAAATAAAAATCTTCTTAGTACAAATAAAAGTGTAATATTCCTATTAAAATTCAAAAAAATATTTAAAAAATATGCAAATAAATTTAATAGTGCATCAAAGAATCATATTTTCTTCAAAGTTAATATTTCCTCATTTAAATAGGAAATAAATAAATAAAAGTGCTTAAAAGTAAAAAATGGCATAAATGTTCAAAAGTCCATAAATGACATCCTTAAAAGTCCAAAAAATGACATAAAGTGCTTAAAAGTCTACTAGTAATCGTGCCCGCGCACAACAACAGAAGGAAATTTTGTAGTAGAAACTTTTTACTAAAATATTTTTTCATAAAGCGGCAGAGCGACATCGTGCGGCATGAAGCCTGGAGCGTAAATCAGGAAGCGTGAGAAGCATGAAGCGTGAAGCGACAAAACAGCGTCCTGCGGCTTGCAACGGCGTCATGAGGCTTGGAGCATGAAGCGGCGGAATTCTGAAATGCAAAATGAATGTAATTTTTCTCAATTAGAAATATGAAGTAAAATCAGAATTGTGTTCATATCATTGGTATTCTCTGATGTTCTCTTTCTTAATATTCTTGTGTTGTTGATAATTTCAACAAATGCTGTGATGTATTGTTATCAAAGCAAAGCATTGCATCTTTTACCTATTGGTCCATCTTAAGTTCTGAATTAAGAAACACATTTTTTTTTAAATAACAACCCATAGGCATTTCACCAAAAATTTAACATCATTTCATACAAACTCCTGATAGTGATATCCTGTATCTCTTACCAGTACATGAAATTTCCTGAGCTTAACTACACTTACAAAAGCTGCATGATAAAACTATATCCAAAATAGATTTCACTGCCTACATAAAAAAAGAGTCCTTTAAAAAAATTAGTCATTATATTTCTTCATCTATCAAAGTCCTTGAAATGTATTTGAATATGTCTTCTTTGCCACCAATTTCCTGTTTCAAAATAAAAAACATTATATCAAGATGTGAATATTAAAGAAACATTAGACCAATAGTATTATTTTTTATCGGCTTGTACTAAGTATTCAAATTTATAATTTTAATACTCTAGCGACTGATTCGAATTGTTCATTAACTTTTTATATTGAAATCTTGTTGTAAGTCAAGTTTTATATTTTTACTATTTTTTATTTTTAAATATCCTTGTTATTGAAGGACTTTGAACTAATTAGATTAATGATTTTTTTAAACCCAAAAGATATAGTAAAAATTCAAAAAAAAATGAATTTTTTGGTTTATATCAAGATGTTGATATGAAAAAGACAATGCATGATCCGGAGCGGTTGTTGGGGTCAAGGTTCGAAATTTGAATGCATAATTCGAGCACTACGAAACTATGCATAGTTGTATCTTTTTTTTTGAAGAATAAATGAGTAGTTTTTGTCCTCAAATATTATCAAAGTGACCTACAGTTGAAGTCGGAATCTAAACTTGAAGCTCATAGCTCTTTTGCCAGTTGTCACTATACTAAGAGCAGTTCTCATAGTTTTGTATTCTAAATCAATAATAATAATAATAATAATAATAACACCTTCAAATTTCTTGTGTTTTCTTTTTCTTTCTACTATTAAAATTCTCGTTGCAAAATTAGTTTTATATAACTTTATATTACTATAGCCGATATGGATTCCCTTACTACTGCATTAGACATGTGGCATGTACGATTGATTCTGTTTATAACATCTCTTGCCAACCAGGATGTTTTATTATTGGGAAATTTTTTCTCATGCCACTCAAAACCGTAGAAATTCTGATAATGTCATCCAAAACTCATTTCTCTCATATTTGCCCCTCAGAATTTGATTTCGGTCTCAAAAATGTCACTTTGCCTTTTTTATAATTTCTTCCCTCATTTTTAAAAACAAATTAACTTTTCTGACCAAAATACCTTGCTTGTTTCACCTAATGGCTGAATCGATTCGAATAAAATCATAACCCCTTCTCTCTCGCACGACTAAAGAACCTCTTGAAAACCTTTGTCAATCCTCTCATATAAGATATTTTTCCCATAATATCAATGTTCATTGCATTAAAAAATAAATCTTTTTCAACGACCTCAATACCACGATCAAGTATCAAGGGTGTGCAAGCTAATCAAAGTATTCTTCCACTAGAGAGAACAGCTTCAGACTCTGCTGCGTATAAGCTTAGTTCGCCTTTGTATTGATTTCTCGTACCATTACTTGTCGGGATGGAGGGCGTGACAGAAGAGTCGGGTGTGCTTGGCCTCTTGCTTGGTTGTGCACCCATTAAGAGATGTCAATGTGGATAAACCAGTAACAATTCGGGCTGCAGAAAAGAAAGACTCTCTTAAAGGATGACGAATTTGGTGATTGATTTTAGGATTGGTGTTTGGATTATTTTGTGTATGGAACTGCCAAATTGGAAAATAAAGGGAATGAAATGTGGGTTCAAATCACTTGATAATTTGAAAAAAAAAATCAAGATGAGAAGTTGACTTATTAGAGAAAGATTGAAAGGGAACGAGAGATAAAGGGGCAAAGCAAGGTTGAAAGGAAATGAATACTCGACCGTGGTATTTGGGGATAGCTTGTACCGTTGTACGCATGAACAAAAATTGTTGGTGAGGTGGCAATGGAGAACAATGGAGGTTTGATATGAGAGGATTGAATGAGATTTATTTTTTAATGCAATGAACATTGATATTAGGCAAAAAATTCTGATATGAGAGGATTGATGGAGGTTCTTAGGAGGTTCAATCACGCGAGAGAGAAGCGGTTCTGATCTGATTCAAATCGATTCAGTTGATTAGGTGAAACAGGCAAGGGTATTTTAGTTAGGAAATTTAAATTATTTAAAAATGAGAGCATAAATTATAAAAAAAGTTAAAGTGACATTTTTGAAATCAAAATCAAATTCTGAGAGGCAAATGTGAGAGAAATGAGTTTTGAGTGGCATTATCAAAATTTCTTCATTTTTGAGTGGCACGAGAAAAAAAAGTTCTTTATTATTTGTTTCATCTAGCGATACATTTATTTGTTAAATGTTCCACCCCCAATGTACTATGCAACAACTGGTTGCAAATTAATTGGTAACATTAAGAGCTTTTGGAAGAGCTTCATGAGTAGTCAAAGGCACGGCAGCATGACACGTGGCATCAGCTGAAATCAACTGGACAGAGCTAGAAGTGCTAGTGACAAGGCTGATAAGAACACTCTCAAGCTCCATAGCATCATTCCAGTCATATATTTCTGCATTTATTTCATTTTGCTTGCTACAAATGAGGTCCCAAACAGGATAATTTCTTCTCGGCATCAATAGGTCTCTTTCACTTAGCTTCAATGAAGGACAGTAGTCTCCTTTGCCATCACCCAAATAAATCATTCTTTGTTTGCCTTCTTTGTATGTTGTTTCCTTTATCCTTTCAATTATAGCGCCCTATTTGAGGGAACAAGCAAATGAAAGATAAGGTAGCTATAATATAATTACTTCTCTAATCCAGGGTTAGATATGAAACTAAGTGGGAAATTAATTTAGTATTACTTATACTTCCCCAGGAAAAGATACATAAAAATGCAACATAACGAAGTAATTAATTCTTCAAAAAAAAAAAAGAGCAAACAAAAAATCATTTTTTTGAAGAATAAATGACTGATCTTTGCTCTCAAATATTATCAAAGTGATCTAGAATTCTTCAGTAACCTCTGACTTTTATTGGATTTCGAACCCGAGACCTTTACTTGGAGCCCGTTGCTCTTTTGTTACTAGACCAAAAAAATCATTTATTTAGTTCTAGTATTTTTCATTTGTACTTTTATATTATCCAAATTATCATTTTGAATAAAGTTTCCCAATTTTCAATTTATAAGCAATCAATAAGTTTTCAACTTGATATATTTGTCATGCAAATAATTTCATATATAGGAAATGTTGAGGTGCATATATACCTTGCACATGTTAGGAGGGCAAGTACCAAGGCCACAACCATGAGAGGAAGTAGTGAAGTTATGATAAGGAGAAATCCTTAGCCTCCCCTCATTGTCTACATAGCTGGGGTTTGTGTTTATCTCAGAAAAATAACCCATCAAACCATGGTGATTTAGTATCGTTTCAATAAAGAATATGTTTGCATCACTCACTATCCGAAGTTCACACCTGAGTATATAATATAATTATACAATAAGATCCCTAATTAGATATCATATCAACAAAGAACAACAACTAAGACTGATAAGAACTGAGCCTGAGCTCATGTTATCAGGTCAAGTATGAAGGGGTCCATAAAAAATAATTTGATAATATGTGGTATGAACTCCCAAGTATAAAAAGATAATGAAAGAAGATTTTAAATTTGCATATAGAATTAGAAATTTTGCGAATGAGATTTCTATAGAAAGGAAAGAATTTGTACCCAAGAGCATAAGCTGATTTAATGGCAGAAATGGTATGAGGGGACAAAGGAGCTTTGATCAGGATCTCTTTAATCTCTTCAATGGTTCTCCCCTGTTCATGAAACTCCCGCATTATCTCATCCTATAAAACAAACAATTCAAAATTAAAAAAAGATTATACATTAATAATATTTTGAAATGCCAGCATTGGCAGTGAAAAATTAACTATAATAAAAAAATAGAAAGATTAAATTACGTACCATAGCGGTGTTCCACGGCAAGGTTAGAAGGAGTTCATCAAACCGCTCGGTACCGCCGAGACGATCAAACACCCAATTATCACTGTCGCAATCTATAATGGTCTTGTCAAAATCAAATACGATAATGGTTCCGGCCATTGCTGCTTAACTTGGGGTTTATCAGAGAAGGAAGAAGAAAGAAGAATTGTGAAGGGATGAATTAATGTGTGAGAAAACAATGAGGCAGTTCCGAGTCTATTTATGGAAAGGGAAAAGATGGCATTGGCATCTCATTCGAATAATGTACTGTTATTCGGTGCCAAATTTTACATTTTACAAATCCAAATTGATGATAGGTTCTAAATTTCTGTGGTGAATATGGAGTACAGAATATGTGCCGGGTCAATGACAGTAAATGTGTTTCATCTCATGGGAGTCGTTACACGGATCAAACAGCATGCCTGCCACAGATAATAGATAGGAAAAGTATGGTGGAGATTGATGCAGCTCCCATTGCAAAGGGATTGTAAATAAATGAAATTGAATCGTACATGAATAATTCAAGGAATGAGACAATTGGTTCTTGGAATATTCGGTTCAACAGGAGGTTCATGATTTAATTAAGCGGTTATGATACGACACGCGTGACTTAGAGATAATTCTTGGTTTGCTTTCGTCGTTTATAGAAAACTTATTCGTTTGTGTTAAGTTCACAGGTTTTTAGGCGGTTTAAAGGGGCCGAATCGGCGCAGAGTTGATCTGGTGGTTTTGGTTTTTATTGTTCCTCTCTGTTTTGTACTTCAGTTAATTGTATGGATAAATTGGATTTTTTTTGTAATTCAGTGAATCCGCTTCTCGCTCTCTTTGCTCAGACGTCACAGTCTCGCAGATCTTCTTTAAAAAAAAGAAAATGCAAATCGTGAAACCGCCATCTCAAGTCTAACCCAAATCACAGCTTCCAATTCTAAGGCTGTGCTTCAGAGAGGTGTAGAAGAGGTGAAGGGAGGAGAAAAAATATATACCTGCTCTCCAGTCTAAAATGGAGGAAAGGAGCAGAGGTGAGAGGAGGTGAGCGGAGGGGACACTCCACGTTAATTTTTGGTTAAAATAGTCTCCTCTGATTTGGAGGGTAAAAAATCGATTCCTCTCTCCGTTCTCTTCTCCTTTCGTTCCTTCCTTTATCCTTTCTTCGCAACTCGGGAGCACACCCTAACCCAACTCGAACCCTCTTGAGTCTTGACAGACGACAGTTGGACTTCGTGAATCTGTCGTCTCGCCTAATGTTGTATCGCGACTACCGTCGTCCCGCCGCACCTACAACGAGTTCTTCACCAAACTCTAATTCGCTATTTTCTTCCTGTGTGCGATAGCAACTCTCTTTGCTGTATCATGTATACTGGTATATCAGAAACTAGTTTTCAATTAAATTAAATAATTAGCCTAAACTATTCTGAAATTGAGTTTTTGTTTACTGATTTGGTGTTACTGGGCTGTGATGGTGCTATTCTGTTACGATTAAACTTGGTGATGTTCTGGTACCGTTAAAACTAATTTGGAGTTATACATCGTGAGTGTTATGGGCTGTTGTTGAATTAAAATTGTGTGCTGTTGTTCTACCAAAATTTTGTTGATCCACCAATGATTGGTTGTGGTCTAAGGTTGAGTTATGCATCATGTTTTAAACCGGTGATAAAAGTCAAACAAAAAAATAAAAAAAAAAGTTGTAAGTTTTGCAATCTGACAGCTAATTGCTGAGCGTATAGCTTTTGACAACTGTCATATTGTCTAGATAATTCAAATTTCAAATTTAATTTAATAAGAAAACGAAAGATTAGAAGTAAATAAATGAAACAAATAAATAAAAAATAGAAGATTAATTAAAAATAAAAAGTAAAATAGAAGAAAAAACAGAGAAGAAATAAATAAATAAATAAAAGACAAACAAAAATAAGAAAACAAAAATAAATAAATAAATAAATAAGAGAGCGAGAATAGAGAGAAGAGAACAGTCGGTGTTTGCATCTGATATCGAGAGAATAAAAATGATGATCTGTCGCTTCTTTGAACTCCCTTTTTTCAAAGTTCACCATTTTTTACGAAGAAAAATAAAAACAAGAATGGTGAATACAGAGATAGAGATGAGGGAGGCAACATAGACAGGGAGGTATATATAGAAAGACAAGGGAGATAGAGAGGAATGAGAGACATAAAAATGAGCCAAGCGCGGGTTTTCTAAATTCGAATTTTTAATGTCGGTTATTTAAAAATATCAGTGATAAAAAGTCTGTAACTTTTGAAAAAAATGTTTTCAAAATTTAATGTCGGTTGTTTGTTAATATCTGGTGATAATTTATCACCTATTCTTCTTAAAATCCCGTGATAAAAGTAAGTTTTATCAACGGTTATTAATAAAAAATCGACATTAAATTATAAATATTTTTTTCAAAAGTTACAGACTTTTATTACCGAGATTTTGGGTAATAACCGGGATTAATACTACTGAATTTTTTAATTCCGTATATCACTAAGATCTGATTATAATTAGGCAGTACTAAAGTTCTTTTATGTAGTGAATATATCTCTTATTTTAATTTTTATTTGAATAAAATATTTAATAATTTCAATTGATAACCATAAATTTAGAAAGGAGGTTCAAATGCCTTAATTGTTTTGCGTCTCCAAATCTACCTTATTTATCAAAAACAATGAACGGAATAAATTTAAATGCATAAAAAATGTACATTATGAATTATATTCAGATTAATTTGAACCCTCCTCTTATTCAAAAGTGTTTACGGTGATAGTGTTAAAATTATATTCAGACTAATTTGTTTTCTTTAGTAACTCTGACATATTCTCTCTAGATGCTTTGTCGTAGTTGGTTGAGACAGCACACCAGAATTTGCTGCGTTGTACAGCACAGAACAAAGGAATAAATACACTGATTAAGATCAGATTGCATAATAATCAGGAATAAGGTTTCAATCGCTTCTGGTACTTTAATCAACACATTTCTGTTTGTTCCATTCTATTCTATACGCTACAGGATTCTGGCTTATATAAGGTGATCTCTTATTCCGTGATCTCTTATTCCGTGCGAATATTGTTGTTCCAGATAAGACATGAAAATTTACACGTACACAACTTTTCTTCATAAAAATTTGTCTGTTTCTCACTGAATATGGAATAATTTGAGCCTAATAGCATACTAATTAGGATAATAAGATCAAATATGAATGCATTTCAATAAGTTCATCAAATATTTATTAACATCTCCGTATTAAGCTATATATTAGCACTCTTATTTTTTATGAAACAAGAAATAATCTGAATTTACCTGTCATTTTTTCTTTTGAGTTGGAAAGTAATTATCGGAAGATAAAGATATCGATCCAATGTGTCTAGAATTTTATTTAGAGGTTTACCAAAATTAAAAGTTCAGATAGAAGGAGAAAAAAAAATGTTTTTATCCTAAATAAAATGTCATTCATGTTCCTGTGATTGATAGCTCTTGAATATCTCAATTTGAGACATTTTAAATGTCGTTTTGTCACTCTGAGATACGAGCTCATTAATACTAAACTAGAAATTGCATCACCACGTATCATCATTTTTTTAAGAATAAATCTTTTGTATTAGAAAAATAAAAAGCATAAGTATACTAACTTCAATCTTTTTGTTAAATAAAATTGTTTTACTAAAATTAGAGTTATATAATAATAAATATCATACATCTTTCATAAGTTTTTTGAAAGTATGATGATTTATATGAAAGGAGGAATGTGCGAACATTAATTACATGAAATTAATATTATTAATGATTTATACTGAAATTAATGACGTGAAATTAATGCCCTAAATCCTAAATTCTAAATCTTAAACTCTAAACTCTAAACCCTCGTAAAATTAATGACGTGTCTCATTAATAACATGCCGCGTGTCCGGTAACCTAGACATGTGTACAATGTAAATTGAAATGCAAAATAACGTGTCGGCGTGTCAGAAAAATTAAACAAACAGCAATTTAAAGTGCCAGGGTGCCAGAGCTAATTATTAGCACAACTTTTGTCATACAGTGAGATATTAATTCTTAATCAAAAAGACAAAAAGTGAAGTCATAATCAAATCTAGTGATCTTTGTTAATTATTTAGATGACGAGTTCCCTATTGTGCGTTACAATTTACAAATGAGATCTGAGTGTATGTGTACTACGTTTATGTCGCAATAAATTTAGTTTGTGGGTGTCAATGGATAAATTAATGGGTCGTCAATGGGTTGGTTTGGTTCAACATTATTGTATTATTTTTTTGTTAATTATTCGGATTTGACCTAATCCGATTAGAATGAATCAAATTTTTTTTATCCAAATCCGACTTGATCCGATCGGATAATATGATAAAATATTTGATAATTGTATTTTTATTTAGTATGTAACTTAATTTCAATTAATATATATTAATATTAATTAGAAATAAACAAGTCATGCTCAATTTTCCGTGCTCTTAACTCAAAAACATTACTCAATTATCTTTAAATTATGATTTATCATTCTCAACAAATTGTTCATATTGAAATCTTCCAAGAAATCAAATTTCTAGCTGTTTTTTAAATATTTTATAAAAACAACTCCGAAAATGTCATTTTTAATATTAAATAGGAATGTTTTAAAAAATAGTTAGAAATCTAAAAAAATTACGAAATTTGATTTCCTAGAAGATTCCAATATGAACAATTTATTGAGAATGATAAATCATAATTTGAAGATAATTAAGTATGTTTTTGAGTTAAGAGCACATGAAACCTCTATGCTCCTAGGAGCACGTTAGATTTACTCATATATATATATATATATAGAGAGAGAGAGAGAGAAATGCTATGGTGCACTACGAAGCCAAGATTAGTTTTGGCATCATGCTCAAATTTTAATTTTTAAAATTTAAATAGTCGATCCAAACCGTTCAATGTGATCTCCATATTGAAATCCTACTATAAACCAATTTTTTCATTTTTTTTTACTATTTTTTAGAGGGGTGCAAAATCAGCCATATTGGATGGTCCAGAAATCATTATATCAACAAATTTCATACCGGTCTAAAAAATAGTAAAAAATTTCTAAAAAATGAAAAAACTGGTCTCTAGTGAGATTTCAATATGGAGATCACATTGGACGGTTTGGATCAATTGTTTCAAATTTTCTTATTTGAAATTTGAGCGTGATGTCAAATCTAATCTTGAAATGCTATGGTACACTACGAAGCCATGATTAGGTTTGACATCACGCTCAAATTTCAAATAAGAAAATTTAAAACAATTGATCCAAACCGTCCAATGTGATCTTCATATTGAAATCTCACTAGAGACCAATTTTTTCATTTTTTTTTTGAATTTTTTTACTATTTTTATAGAGTGGTGTGAAATTTTTTCATATAATGATTTCATAACTATTCAATATGGCTGATTTTGAACTCCTCCAAAAAATATTAAACAAATTTAAAAAATGAAAAAATTGATTTATAGTAAGACCTTACCGTTGATTGGAGCTCTTTTCCCCGTAAATTAACATAAGCTAGAAATTTCAATCTGAAACTTTTTTGTCAATATTTTAAATTTGGTTAAAAACTTGAATTTTCTTTCTTATAAAAATTTCTCATCATCAATAAAGTGTGTAACCAAATTCTAGCAACATATAATTAATGATGCGCCTTTATTGTGTTTAGTGTTACGTGCCTACTACTATTAATTTCTTTTCCTATCAAAAAAGTTCCAAATTAATTCTTTTTTGTTACCTTTAAGTGTTTGTCACCGAATATAATCGCACTAGATTATTGGTGGTACAGAAGGGAATGGCTTCCTTCCCTTTTCGGGTATTTATTTGGTGTTATAGCACAAGAGATTTATTTGGTGCTTAAAACATTTTTTTTTATATTTACGTGTTTATTCACGAGAAGAGTTTTAATACCACAAACATTTAATTACGTATAATTTTAGAAATTCATTTTTTATGACATTTCAAAATTAATTTTGAAATAGAAATCTATAATGCAAACAATTGATTTTATTCATTTTCATGAAAAATGCATATATATAGAATTTACAAATATTTCAAGTCATTTTATAGAAGATGAAGCGAGAAAAAAATCAGACATAATTTTTACCTATACATATCTCGTTTAGAAAGTAATAAATTATAGTTGTGAAACATTTTATTAATAGAAGAGAGAAAGATAAATTGAAAGAAGAGAAAGATATTCACACAAACAACTACTTATATATTTTTCCACAAAATTTAGATTTGCTTATATATTTTTGGTATGAAACGTTGGATGTCACAAAAATATTAAATTTTTTAGATGATCTATCATCCGACATTAATCATGCTTCTCGAAATTAGCCGAAATTTTTTTAATTAACCAAAATAAATTAATAAAATACCAAAATGACAAAATCTGAACCGAAATCACGATTTTAGCCATTCCGGATTCACAGCAGCCTACGTAACTCCGGGTGCACTGTGATCCGCATAACTCCGGAATCACAGTTGCCGGAGTTATGAAGACCGCCGTGATCCCGGAGTTATGCGGATCACAGTGCACCCGGAGTTATTGCCTATTTATACATCAACAGAGAGAGAGATTGATAATTGAAGCTAATTATTCAAACATAATTGAAGATAAACAAGTATTTGAGGTATTATTTTATTTTTGCTTAAATTCTTAAAATTTAGTTGATTTAATTTATAATTATTATACTTGATATAATTGATAGTCTATTTCAGGTATTATTACAATTGTTTTTAATTTATAAGAATTCTAATTTTAGTTGAATTGTTATAATTTACTTTCATTCTTGAAAGTGAATTCTTATAATTGTTATAATTCTTCACCATTAGTTGATTTCTGTTATTATTATAGTTGTAAATTAATTTATAATTATTATAGTTATAGTTGACTTGGTATAATTTACTTTCATTCTTCAAATTTACTAACATTCTTCAAAGTGAATTGTTATAATTGTTATAAGTCTTCAAATTTAGTTGATTACATGTATTATTATAATTGTAAATTAATTTATAATTATTATAATTGTAGTTGATTTATGTATGTATTTCGTATTTTTTGAACTATTAGTATAATATTAATTTAGTAATTGTAATAATCAAAGAGTTAGAGGAATTTTGTAGAAATGTAGATAGAGAAGTGAAGTGAAGATTTTGCAAATTCTAAAAGATTTAGAGTTGCTAAGTCATTTCAGGTATTATTTTATTATAAATTAAATTGTATTAATTTATAAAGTGAAAATTTGAATTATTGTAACTTAATTTATTATAAATTAATTTAGAATTATTTTATTTATTTTAGTATAACTTAATATGAATTATTATAACTTAATTTATTATAAATTAAAATTGTATTATTTTAGTATATTATTAATTGGGAGATTTATACAGTTGGAGTGAAGAAAGATGATTCCAATTTCCGTATATATGGATGGTGAGACTCGAAATGGCCCGTATGGTATGGAATATAGTTGTGATTCAAAATTACTTTTTCGAGAAATGAAGACACCCGGTATGAAGATGTGAAAAATACAATATACAAAATGGTTGGGGATATTTGAGAGTCAATATTCGCTCAATGTTGTCGCTCGATATAACACTGCGATCCCACCTTCTTATCATTTTTGTTTAATTCCCATTCACGATGACGTAGAGTGGCGAATGATATTGCAAATGGCACAATCAGAAATGAATTGGAGATTTGTTGAATTATATGTTGATCTGGTGCCAAATAGGACAAATGAGAATCCTGATAACTTAGCTCGCACAAGTGAAAATGTTGTTAACACGAATGAAGAGCCTCCGAGATTTAGCCATGAGACATTACCTTATAGCCCTGGCCATACTCTTCATATCTCTCCCGCAAGACATTCACCAAATATAGATCTTAATGAGCCCATATCTAATATTCCTGAAGAAAACGAAGGCGATGACGATGAGAATATATTACCCGAAGCGGGAGAATAGGAAACAGGAGAAGATTATGGATACACCTCTGAAGAAGACGATTTGGATTATAATCCTAACGATCATCCGAATCATCGGATAATTGTACAAGGAAGATCAGAAAAATATCACCCAGTACAGGAGCTTAGTGATATATCTGGTTTCAATGAAATTTACACTGAAGTACAAAACTCGTCAGACGATCCCTTGGCAGAAAATCGTGTATTAAATTCAAAAGATCAGTTACAATGGACCATTAGTGAGTATCACATCAAAGGGAATATAGAGATTAAAACAGAAAGGAGTAGCGCGACGAGGCTAGTTATGGTTTGCAAAGATCAGAGATGTTTTTGGAGGTTGTACGCTGTATGTCCTAAAGGTAATAATTTTTGGACAATAAGAACTAATCCATACCCGCACACTTGTATCCAATCGATTACACGAGTAGATCATGCACAGCTTACGGCCAAGATAATTGCTGGTGCTATTAAAAAGGAAATGAACGAAGATACAACCATGACAATTAAAAATGTCAGACATTTAGTCACGACCACATCGAGTAGACCCCTATCGGTCAGAGCAAGGGGATTTTGAAGTTTTGCATCAAGGCGAGACCTTACCGAATGGTGAGTTTGAAAATTTGAAGTATCACGTATTACTCGAAAAGGGAGTTTTTACGCGTTGCACCTGTTTGAAACCAAATCTGACCGGCATACCATGTTCGCATGTATTAGCGGTGATAATGGTCAGACATTTAAACTTATCTCAATTTGTTTCACCTTATTACACTACTGAAAATCTGCATGATACTTGGTCCGGAAGATTCCACCCTTTTCCAAATCAATCTGAATGGCTCGAGTATACAGGACCGACCATCATTCCCAATAGAAAATTGCTTCGTCGTGGTCGAAGAAGGCACATTCGTATTTCGATGGTAATGGATGAAATGGAAGGACGGAAAGGCAAGCGCAGAGGACGACCCCTTGGAAGACGACCAGAAGGTATTGAAATGGTTTTATATGTTTATAATACTCATATTGAAGACGACCATCACCTGTTTACATTTTAATATTACAGGAAGTGCTCAATCCAGCCATCAAGGGAGTCAACCTCATAATCGCCATGAGGTATTAACACAATTGGGCTTACATAGTGGAAACCAGCCCACTCGACACTCCGTAGATGTCCAACCAAATCCAAACCCTACCCAAATGCAACCCGCTCATCACTCAATAAGTGTTCCACCTAGAGATGTCGATGCTTCAACAAGTGCATCAAATCCTTCAACAAGTCAGCCCAATCAATCAAGGCGAACATCAATTTCTGGAAGAATTCGAAACTTCTTTCGGCCGAATCACTAGCATGGAATTTATTATATGTGGCTCTTCATTATTTACCTACTATATTTGTATAGTTGTATGTGGTACTTATTTCATATGTATGGCTTTACCTATTAACTCGTCTAAAATTCAATTTATTTTAACTTATATTTGTAGTACAATGTCGACATTTCCGATTTTGGTATTTTATGGAGGTGAAATAATTGAAACTCAATTTGGTGCGGAGTACTCTGGTGGTAAAAAATTGGCACTCCAGGGTAAACAATCTAGTACTTTTGAAGGGATTAAAAGTACCATACATCGGGTTCTAGAATTTCACGAGTATTGCGTTGGTGAAATCCTATGTCGCGTGGAGGATGAAGAATGGAGTAAATTGCATTTCAATTTGATGGGACTCATTGACGAAAGTTCTTGGAAAATGGCATCTCAGATGTCCGTGAATAAACGAGGAGTTGTTCATTTGTTTGTCAGAACCACTGGCCCGCCACCAAGAAATGACGCTCTCGATTTTATTTCGCTTAAATGTATGTGTCCTTTGTCTCCCACAATTACTCCAATTACATATTGCATTTGATTTACTCGAAGATTATTACAAGTTATGTGTTGCATCATTTGTACAGGTTAAACATATATGAAAACAAGCAATTACTTCAACATCATGATGCTTGACACTTGACGCTTATGCATGATGCTTGACGCTTGACACTTGACACTTATGCATGATGCATGATGCATGACGCTTGACGATTATGCATGATGCATGACGCTTCACACTTGACGCTTGACGCTTATGCATGATGCTTGACGCTTGACACTTGACACTTATGCATGATGCATGATGCATGACGCTTGACGCTTATGCTTGATGCATGACGCTTCACACTTGACGCTTGACGCTTATGCATGATGCTTGACACTTGATGCTTGACGCTTATGCTTGATGCTTGACACTTGACACTTGACGCTTATGGATGATGCTTGACGCTTGACGCTTATGCATTGTGCATGATGCATGACGCTTGACGCTTATGCATTGTGCATGACGCTTGACACTTTACGCTTATGCATGATGCATGACGCTTGACGCTTGACGCTTATGCATTGTGCATGATGCATGACGCTTGACGCTTTTGCATTGTGCATGATGCATGACGCTTGGCGCTTATGCATTATGCATGACGCTTGACGATTATGCATGATGCATGACGCTTCACACTTGACGCTTGACGCTTGACGCTTATTCATTGTGCATGCTGCTTGACACTTGACGCTTATGCATGATGCATGACGCTTGACGATTATGCATGATGCATGACGCTTCACACTTGACGCTTATGCATGATGCATGATGCATGACGCTTGACGCTTATGCATTGTGCACTATCTCCACTGGAGTCTGGAAACATGACAGAACCAAATAAATCTAGAATGTAAGCCCGAGTATGAAAATCTACCTGGTCCTGTGTGGGATTTTCCGGCATATTAGCGAACTCACGCCGCAACCACTTCAAACTAAGACTGTAATTCGAAACCAGTCGTTGTTGCTGTCCAGATCTCTTTGAAGCGCGACACCTCCACGCCTCATCTCCGGCCTCTCTACCCAGATACTGCTGTACCATATACCTCCAGTTGTTATCACAAATTCCGGTAACAACCGCTCCTGTTATTGGTAGCCCCCATAAACAACTAACATCTTGTAGAGTTACGGTCATTTCACCCATAGGCATGTGAAATGTGTGTGTCTCGGGCCTCCATCGCTCTACTAGTCCTGTAATCAATCCCTTGTCTCTTCTCTTATGACCCAACTGAGAAATATGATACAATCCCAATCTCTTCAATGCCGGACCACAACTCTCGTGATATGGTACGATATTGTCATGACAAATCAACTTTAAATCGTCACCGCTCTGCAATATTTCAACAATATCCTCAAATAAATACAGATTACCAAAAAATAAATATATTACTAAATATATATATTACAAAAATATACCACATTTGGTTTAACGGTCGCAATCTTGTGTTGGGCGACGGGCATCTGCAACAAGTCGGAGAGAGGTTGACAATCTGGAGGGAGAGAAGCACCACCCTCGAAGGTGCTAGACTGAGAAGTGCTGGGTCGAGAAACACTACTTCTTCGAGGTCTCGTCATTTCAACAGAACTACATTTAAATATAAAAAACAACATAGTTTAACAATTTTTTTACAAGTTACATATTTATCTAAAATAACTAATTGATTATCTATAAATACTAACTAATTTCTACAAAATTTCTACAAAATTTGTAAATTTTCTAAATAAATGAACTAATTTAACAATAATCTAATATTAATATAACAAATTTATCTAAACTAACTAATTTATCAATTAACCTAACAATAGTAACTACAGTCTAACAAATTTATACAAAAGATAAAACTAATTTCTACAAAATTTGTAAATTTTCTAAATAAATGAACTAATTTAACAATAATCTAATATTAATATAACAAATTTATCTAAACTAAATAATTTATCAATTAACCTAACAATAGTAACTACAATCTAACAAATTTATACAAAAGATAAAACTAATTTCTACGAAATTTGTAAATTTCTAAATAAATAAACTAATTTAACAATAATCTAATATTAATATAACAAATTTATCTAAACTAACTAATTTATCAATTAACCTAACAATAGTAACTACAATCTAACAAATTTATACAAAAGATAAAACTAATTTCTACAAAATTTGTAAATTTCTAAATAAATAAACTAATTTAACAATAATCTAATATTAATATAACAAATTTATCTAAACTAACTAATTTATCAATTAACCTAACAATAGTAACTACAATCTAACAAATTTATACAAAAGATAAAACTAATTTCTACAAAATTTGTAAATTTCTAAATAAATAAACTAATTTAACAATAATCTAATATTCATATAACAAATTTATCTAAACTAACTAATTTATCAATTAACCTTACAATAGTAACTATAATCTAACAAATTTATACAAAAGATAAAACTAATTTCTATAAAATTTGTAAATTTCTAAATAAATGAACTAATTTGGTGCATTACTATATTTTCCCAAAATAAAACTATATTTTGCCAAATTTGGTGCATTACTATATTTTTCCAAAATAAAACACTAACTTACATATTTATCTAAACTAACAAATTAATAATTTCTCAAATATTTTTTTAACAATAATCTACGTAATTTTACAATAAAATAAATTAGCAATTAATCTAACAAATTCCAACAAAAACATTTATCTAGCAATTAACTAAAATTTAACTAAGTTAACAATTATCTAACTAATATCTAACAATTTATCTAACATTTAACTAATTTTTAACTAAGTTAACAATTATCTAACAATTTTTACCAAAAAACAACACAAATTTTGTATGAATTTTTTTAATTTCCGAAAAATAAAAAAAAATAGAATTTACCTGTTACACAGCAGAGAAATCTCCCTAACTTTGGAAAATAACAGATCTAATCAAACTTAAAATCTCTCAAATTTTTTGTCAAAGTTTCTCTCCAAATCTTCTCAAATTTTCTCAAAATCGTCTAAAAATCAGCAAAGGATCGGCCAGAGGAGAAGAAGGGGCTGGGTGCTTAAATTCACACAACTTCGGAATCACAGAGCTCACCATAACTCCGGAATCAGAGATTCCGGAGTTACGTGGGCACCCATGATTCCGGAGTTAAGAGGGCAGCGCAGATCCCGACGTTATGCAGGATTCTCTGATACCGGGGTTATGCGGCTCTCTGTGCTGCCGAAATGGCTAAAATCATGATTTATGTCCTATTTTTGCCATTTTGATATTTTATTAATTTATTTTGGTTAATTAAGAAAATTTCGGCGAAATTAGTTCGATACATTTTATATAAAGTGAAATTTTTGAAGATTAATAAGTGGTTAACATTGTACGATAAGATGTCATTTTATTTTTAGAACATGTATAACTTGATCGCTTGACATACTAAATAAGGTTTAGGCTTGTTTGTACTATTTATTTATCAATTTTATTCAATTAATCATTGAACTTAGTTGATTGATTTTTCAGAATTTTGTTCATTAAAATTCTGATTTTAATTAAGTTCCTTAATTATTGAAAATATTCATCAAATTATAATATATTCTCTTTATGTATTATTTATCTGTTGTAGACAGATGAGTAAAGGTGATCACATTAGAAAGATCACAAATTCAACATTAATAAAAATGTTTCTTGTTGAATAGTTCAGTTGTGTTTTTAATTTGATGAAAATTGAGTATCATTTCATTCTCAATCAAAGGCTATCACGTTTTGTGCAACTTTTTAACGATTAATATTTATTGGTTTACAATGAAGTATGAAATGATATCTAAATCATACCAAATTGGATATACAACGAATCTATAAGCTCAAAAAAATGCCCATAAATTTTTTTTAATTTTTTAGATTTTTAACGAATTTTAATAAATTTATTTACAATTCAATTGTCAAAATTCAAATTAAACATTGTCAAATGATTCCTCCTAATTTTTTTTCTTAGAGCTCACTCGACTATTGCGCTTTCAAAATTTTGAAAATGCAATCGTTAATCCTCCTCCCACATGAAGGTAACATGAAGTAAAAGAAATGTCCACGTGATTTTCTAAGTCGCTTCTTAGTAGAGATAGTTCAAGGGACCGAACCGGATTTTAGAAGAATCAGACTTAGAGTCCGTACAAGAGGATTGAGTAAGGGTCAGATCGATTTAAAGAGAGCTTTATAGGGGTCGAGTAATAGAGACGCTTTTTTGTGGGGTGAGATATGATCCTTCTAAGCCTTGATCCTTATTATGCCCTCGGGACTTAAGACGTTGGTTTTATGAAGAACTGAGTAAGAACTCAAAGATTTTATTATCTTTTTATTATCATTTTTTTTGTTAATATATATATATATTTTTCTTTTATTTTTAAATTGTTTTTTTCTAATAAGAGTTTGAAAGTGCCGGATATATAAGAACATGATATTCTAAGAATAAACTCGATCTTTATAAGCCCCATACTATTTATTAGTAAGAGTCGGATCAGAAACGAATTCGATAGAAACTTGCCAGAGGCCGAATCAGGAGCGAAGAGCTCATGATATATCCCTATTTCTGAGCTCCCATGAATTTCATTTTTTTCTTTTACCAGCACAAACTAAAAATAAATAGTGTGAATGCGAGAAACATGATTGCCAAACCTGCAAAAAGTTTGAATTTGACATTTTTTAAAATATTTAATTCCATATTATTGTATAAATAAATAAATAAAATCGGACTAGGAGTCTAGAGCATCTTCATTTCTAAATTTTTTGAAGTTTCTAATATGATGTTGTTGTTTCTAAGTAAGCTTCGGAGATGTAGATGAGTTTCTTATTTTACAATTATGCTTCAAAATTTCTTATTTAATAATTTTTTTAGAGTTTATAAATTTTGATATGGCTTAATTATTAGCTAAAGTTGATTGATTTTCCACAACATTAATAGTATTTGTTGACGTGATAATTATTTAAAAACCCAAAAATTTCAAAAATAAAAAAGATGCCCTTACGTAGAAAGAAAAATAAAAAATGACAACGTAAAAAAAATCTAAAATGCAAAAAGGTGGGGCCGGGTGTTTATTCAAGTGCGCGCTTTTAAACAGCACCAGTGACGCATTTTGTTATGTTAGGCAACAACTTGTCTAAATTATTGGAGAAAGGGAAGAGAAAAACCCATGTTGATTTTCTGATTCATACGTCAATGTTAATATGATAACTTTATATAGATATATTTTATATAGATATATGTAATCCTACGAAAGGGAAATCATCTAGATTTATAGCCTTGCATAGGCGCACTTTAATTATGTTTTTAGGATAATGGATAATGTTTCGTAGATACACATTTGATATCAATTATTGATATCGATTTTATTATGCATCTTTATTTTAGTTATCATACACATTATTTGAGTTATTATGCATGTTATACCATAATAACTATTTCAGTACATAAATTAACATGTATAATTATTTCATTATAAAAAAATAATATGCATGATAACTCAAATAATGTGCATGATTACTCAACTAAAGGTGCATAATAAAATCGACAACATGTATAATTATTTCATTACAAAAAATAACATGCATAATAACTCAAATAATGTGCAGTATAATTCAACTAAAGATGCATAATAAAATTGATACCAATAGTCGGTATCAAATATGACATCTACATGACTGGGAAAAAGATATTCCATTAATGGCTGCCAATGATTCAGACCCACGAAAACCATCATAGTGATAAATTTAGTTCATTTTCTCTTCATTTTATTGAACAAAAGAAATACACTCTCATATTCATGGAAATAATTCACGAGGCGTACAACTGAACTAGCATACTAGAATGAATTCATATCATATGATAATATTTCTATTTCAAAGA
>CAXKVX010003476.1:0-21374 GCA_964058865.1 Eleocharis quinqueflora | reverse complement strand
CTCGCTTAACACAGACTTTGTCAGCTGAAGCTCATAAAGTCGCTTCAGATTTACCAAAAGAGAATATTCATCGTCACCTGCCTGAAAAAGGAATAACCGGAAGGAAGAAAAAATCATCACAATTTGAGAATAAAGGGATTTTAATACTAAAAGAGTTGCACTTAAAAAAACACTGCAAGAGTCATGTAACAGTAACAGTACAAGAAAACAAAGTATTTATGTTTTTGGACCATCATCTGAAGAGTAAGATTCATTTGTGTTCATTCCTAGAGTTATTCAACTCAAATATTGTTAGTTCACATTAAGTATTTAAATTTTATCAAGTCAAACCCTACTTTCCAGGTGTACACTGCTTAAAACTGAGACTGTTTACCAGATTTAGACACGGTAATCACTCGGGTCCAGTAATGCTGTAGGGTTAGATTAACACATATTTCAACCATACCCTGTTATCTACAAGGCTAAATTACTAATCCCTGATTATTGAACTCCAAAAAAAGGAAAAGAAATGTCTGTCATGTTTCTTTTTTGTCCTAAGATCTGTCGTGTATTTATTTTTTTTGAAAGTCGCCTAAAATTTCAGGCACAATTAATGCCTCAAAATCAAATCACGATGAATAAAGTTGAGAAGTATCTATCAATGTACCTCAACTTCCTTAATGGCATTCTTCACTTTTGAAACAAGGTCACTTTCTAGATTGTTTAGTTTGCTCTGTGCATAGTCTTGTAGGTCAGCAGGACCTTCAGTTGAACAGAATGCAATTGCCTTGATGCAAGACCTCAGAATAGCCTTTTCACTGTGCTTGAAGAATGCATCAGATATCAGATCCACAACTGCTTTAAAATTCTGAAAAGTCAAAGCACAAAATGAGGTTATTTGATGGCTAGGGCAAATAATTTTAAAAATTGGTAACATACTTCACCAGATGGTTTAAACCAATGCTAGGTACTGAACTTGGCTATTAATTTGTTCAGTTCTCAAATCCTCTATTATGCTGTAGACATTTTATTTACTGCATAAGAAGATTTAACAGTCATCTCATCTGATTATTAAACAAAAAAAATCAACTACTAAGAAAATAAAGTCTACGAAACAAAGCTAAAAATGTCACCCATAAACCTGCAACGTCTTGGTGTCTTGACAGTAGACACTGTTACCAAGATGCAAAAGTAAAACCAAGAACCAATAAAATACTAGTCCTATCAGGTATTTATGTAGTTAGGGTGGTATGCACAACACAGACACAGAATATATGCACAAAGTACCAATATGATAACCTCCTAACGTCACGCAAAACAACACCGCCAGTCCACAAGAAAGAACAAGAAATGAGAAGCTCACCTGTTCCTGTCTCTTGAAAGAATACATCTCCAGATTCAACAGAGGAAGCATATCGATCAGAGAAGAAACCTTGGCTTTGTCGGCCACATACTTGCCCAGGAGCTGAGGATAACTCTTCAACATGGCTGAGGTTATTTCTTTTCTATTGTTCTCTAATGCTTCCTACAATTGAGACATCAACTAATACATTAAGACTACTTTCCCAGGAGAAAGCTTTAACACAAGTGTTTTTATTACTTTATGACGAGCAATTAAGCTAAAATGACTAATATATGGTAAAATTTATATATATATCATAAAGATATAACCTACAGACTGTACAAATATGTGTGAAAAACATGTTCCACCAAACAACACCATAGAGCCACTACTCACTATAGCTATGAAAATGCTCTACACTGCCCCCTATGCACTATTGTCTATTTACAACATTTCAAACACAATGCAACTTTAAGTAATAACGGCGGCACTGAAATAAAATAAGGCACAATTTTGTTCACCTTTTGACCCTTGGCTAGGTACTGCTTTCTGTTGTCAATGGCTGGTACAATTTTTTCTCCTACTGCCTTCTTGGCAGATGCATTTAGAAGCCGAACCAGGTTGGTACCATCGATGTCAGGAAGTCCTTCATCATCATTTAGGATAGATATTATGCACTTCCAATCCTAAAATCAACAAGATCAAGTTCACTTAAGATAAACTGAATCTCGGTTTGGAATTTTTTATGGGAACCCTTCACAGGCTTATGTTCAGCAAAAAGTCTGAAGGTTGGGTTGAATCAAATTAGAAGGATCCACCAAAATTGCTTTAACAAAGAGAAAAGAATAAAGTCAAAATATTGGTCTACTTCCCCCATTCTTCCATCCCAAAGAAAAGCAAGTACATGTGATTGCTGGTAACATTTTCTCTTCAGAATCAAGAAGGAGATAAAGAGATCGGAAGGGGAAAAAATAACCTTGACAGCCTTCATATCATCCCAAATGTCATCGATTACATAAGCACTTAGAACTGGATCGTCAGAAAATTCCCTCAGAATTTGTAAAAGCCTACCAATATGAACCTCAGATGGCTCACTGTCGCCATCTGAAATACAAAATTTTCAGTTAATATTCATTCAACCCATATTTTAAATTTATACTAGCGTGTTAACATCTAATCATTTGCCATTGTAAGCTTAAAGAAAATCAGCCGGGAAACAATTGAAGCACGGATAACTATGCTACCAAAATGCTACAACATGTGCAGAAGCATGGACACACAAAGGCCTACTTGTGTGTGCGAGAGGAACAATACCTCTTGATCCAGCTTGAGAACTCTTGATATTTTGCGCAATTAAGTGATCATATACCAACTCTCCAATTGCTCGCCTGATCATAGGAGGCTCATCTATAAGCAGATCATACAATGGACCCAACTCATCATCCGTTAAAAGTTGATGCCTACATCACAATTACTAATATCAACACAAAAATAAGGGAGACCAGCAGTATACTTGGATCAGAAAATAGGATATATAAAAAGAATTAAATTGTGTCACAAAGGTATTTATTTTATCAGAAGTAAACTGCTCCAAGAATATTGATCCAGTGAAATTTTGGTGCAAACTGGTATGTATGCCTAAACTTAGGAGCGAAATCACTTCCCTTGATACACAGACAAGCAAACAAAAAAATTATATGAATGGATGGTCCTTGTCATTAGGTGATGATAAGACACTCCCTTACTTGACAAAGACCGCCTCCCCGTCCCCACCCCACGCCCCACCCCACCCAAAATATTTATCAAGAAAAGAATAAATTTACTAAAAGAACCCCAATTACAATGAGCATTGCAAGGAGATAATACCAGTATTACCTAAGAAGCAGCTTTAGAAGGCCAATAGCTGACACCGCCACTGAAATGTCAATATCATCAGCCATCTGAAGCATCCTTTTGCTAAACCGGTCGGTAAATAGACTGAGAGATGGTATATTGTCATCGATCTCATAAATGCTCTGCAACGCAAGAACTGAGGTTTTCCGGACCAAGGCATTCTACAAAGGAAACAACTAATATGAGGGTGCTAGCCCCACAGAGCATCATGCATAACATGAGAAGCATGATGACAATCTCACATAAACTAGTTAAGATAAGGTCCACGGGTGGTCAAAGCAGTTTAAAATTCAAGACATTGAATAATCATTTTTCTTCTTTTCAGCTGAAAAGTAGGTTTGAGGACCAGAGAACAGCCAGATCATGGACAGCATTGGTAAAGTACCCACCCTATTTGAGTATGCAAATGTTAGGGTTCTTCTCTTTCTCCTTTCTCTCTCACAATCTAGCTTAAAGTTGAGTTCTATAAATTTCTATGCATTGCTATTAAATAAAAAAGTAAAAGCACGACAAGAAGTGAATTCACAGAAGCTTGCATTCTCGACCAGTCATGCAACCTCTATTAAGGGCATTTATTTACCTTGTCGTTCAATGTCCAACCAAGATATTTTAAGTACGAGTCCTGCAAGAAGAGCGAAGGGTAGTTGACAATCCACACACCAAGAGCCTTGATGCATGACATCCTTATTTCAGGCTCGATATCTCGATATCTATGCATAAATAACCTGACAAAAAGAACATCAATTTACAAGTAATGCCCTCTAAAAAGATATGATAATCTCAACAAAAAAAGGTTCATCGAGCTAGTTAGTGGTCGGAAGTTCAAAACACTTCATATAAATAATATGGTTTTTCATCTTGGTATCTACATTTCAATAACCTGACAAGAAGAAAAAAGTTAAACTTGACTAATGAGCATTACAAATTAAGCCATAAACAGAGTCCTTAACTCTCAGGGTGAATTGAGTGCTAAAAACAAACATTTGAAAAAGAAAATGCCCCACACCCCCTAAAGAAGAAGACGTCCAAAATACACATGTCAACATCCACTCTCACTACACCTGAGTGAAAGCCTTATTTAGGAGCAAAAGGGGGCAGAATTTAAAAAGAAAAATTCTAATATGTTTATTAGAAGATGTTTGGACAATAAAAAAAAATGATGCTTATATGGACTGTACCAGCAAGGACTCATGCCAGTCGTTGCACTATTCACCCTAATAAAATCCTTACCCAGTAAATACTTTGCGCATCATCTCCTCCAAGGCATTTATCTTCTCATGGGTGACCTGCAACCTTCTATTAAGTGACTCCACACGGGGTCCATCATTTCCCTTTTTTTTCTCAGCATTCAATTGACGCTGAGTCGTCTCACGTTGTTGGATTAGTGTCTTCCCAACTGAAATGTAGGAGGTCACAAGTTGAAGCCCAATCAATGTGGCAACCTGGCGGTAAATCCTAGGAGGCGTGCTGCAAGATATGAAGAGTACTTATGAAGGACAGACAGACAGACAGACAGAGAATAACAGATGTAAAAGCCATTAATGAGGGTAGAACAGTACAACCTAATTGTCAGATTAAATTAAGTAGCATATATCCCCAGTGTACAATTTTAATATCAGTGGGTTAATAAGTTTAAATTCAGAGATTACCATCTTACGTATTTTCAGATCCAAAAGAACACAATGGCTCTATGGATTTCATATAGCTTGAAATCTTCATCTTTAACCTCGGTTTGATGTTTGATAACTCAAATACTAGCGGTTATACTATTAATTGTCCATTTGTAGAGTCCAAAAATGTTGCAGAAATAGGTACTAAATTACTAATACAATTTTTATATCTTTGAGGAACATAATCTTTTATTTTTGGCAAAACTGAATATTTCTAATGGCTCATTATTTATTTAATACATATTGCAGGGAACAAATGCAAACTTAGACATCTTATTCAACTTGTTTTCAAGTTCTTGGATTTATAAAATTCTGAAATGTTCAGATAAGTGGATTAAAGGCCTTTTTCAATCGAGCTAACAATCCAACTACTAAAAGGTAATCAACAAAAAATGTTAAAATACAAAAAGCATGTTCAGATGAACAACATCAACTTATTCTGCTTGATCTAATAAATCCAAAACTCAAAACGAGGAACAAAAAGAAGTGCATACCACGACAATGCAATCACACAGTCCATGCATTTATCGAACAGTGCCTTGTTAAACAAGGGCCCTTCCTGACATTCTAGCACCAGAGCTTCCCAAAATGCCCCTAGATTCTCCTTAAAAAACTTTAGCTCTTTCTGTTTTGAGTTGTAATAATCTTCCACCATACCCTGATTTAACAAGTAACACAAATCTAGCACCACTTTTCCAAAATTTCATATAATTGTAAAGATAGATATATGGTCTACTGACATCATCCAAATGAGGAATTTATAGTTAAGAGTGTTGCTTTATAGTTTAAGTTACACCCGACATTTAGCTTATGCAACTAAAATCCAAAATCTGTCAGTTCAATGACTGAAACCGTGATGAACCATGTAAACAAAAGTTATGTCTTGTGAGAAGGTGAACAAAAGGAGCTCCATGAAATTCTGTTGCTTGATTTTACTTCAATTTGGATAATGACGCACTAATTCATGTTATAGAAAGTAGAACAATTTTCAATATTCCAGAGAATATATCTTTGCCTTTATCTTATTCTACAAACTAGCTGCTTTCTACAAATATACACAAAATATCGGTGTTAGTGGCAACTTGTATACATAAAGTCATGAATTATTTGCAACTAAGAGTTAGATATTATATACCAGCTATATCTGACTCATACAATTACTCAAGAAAATTTGTTAAAAGGAGTTCAAAAGAGAGATATGCTGTAGTAAAAATATAAAATAAAACCAATACATTTCTGGCCAGATCAACAAGAGAGACGACAACATCGTCGACACAGGTATCATCAATTATTTCTGCGTCAAGTCGGTACTTTGCACCACAGACCTGATATTAATTTAAGTGATAAAACAGTTTAGTTTATATACAGACACTTCTGACTGCAAGCCATAAAGGGGTAGAATTAGTATGCCAAGTGTTACCTGGAAAAGCATCATAAGGAGATCAACCAAAGCAGATTTTGGATCCGTCTCATACTTTTCAGCCCATCTTTTAACAGCATGGTTAATTAGCTTCCCATCATGTTTAATTACATCTGAGCAAGAATAAAGATCCCATCAAAAGTCAAAACATTAAAGATCCACTTTAATTTACAATCAGTTAAATTAACACCCGATTTCACCTGAAACAATGTCTTAATTATGAAATATTAAAAACCTCAGCCTGAGGAATGGAATTTAAGGTTGTGCAATATAAACCAATCAGCTACATGTATATATGCAATTATATTTGCATCACCAACCTATCAGGAATCCTAATTCATTTTTGTCATAACATATGCCCTTTTCTTATTCAGATGCATATTTGAGGAAACGTCATATCACTTAATTTAGGCAGTACCACCAAAATAGATCAGACTCGAGCTAAGACAAAAAGAACAGAAAAAAAATTACTAGCCTAAAGACTCAAGCTAAACAATAAACTAACCTAAAGACTCGAGCTAAGACAAAAAGAAAATTCTCATTTATGGAAGGATCCAAAAGCAGAATTAAAACCAAAATTACTAGCCAATGCTAGAGCATTATTTATTTACTCAGGCAACTCCATCCAACATATGAATATCAGTCGAAAGAGATAATTGTAGAAAGAGCACCTATCAATGACTTATCATCACTCCAGCCAGCGGCACGTGCTGCTGCTCCACGCTTTCTTTTTGTTTTGGGCAAGAAATCATCATCGTTGAACGAGTCATCTGGTGTCCCTGTTGACTTGCTTGGCTCTGCTTCTTCTTCATGCTCCAAAACCCTACCTCTCTTCTGTAGAGCCCATAAAAGAAGAAAAAAACAAAAAGAAATTTCCGTTGAAGCAATAAGCTAAATTGAAGATTAACACCGGATAACTCTCAAATGAGACCCCCTAAGATTTAGGTTGGGCACCATCCACTAAAGACATATTGGTTTTGCATTATATCCCTTGTTCTGTGTAACAAAGACCAAAATTTAGCCTCATGCTCACCAAATCTGGTCATAGTTACGATTAAAGGGCAAATAAACCACAATCTGATCAAACTTGTGCATAAGACATGGCTCAGCTCGTATAAACTAAGAATTGACTCAGCCCAATTATAGCTAAATGTAACTTGGTTTTCCCTCTCAAGTAAACCCCATATCAAACACATAAAGAAAACAAAGCGCTAATTTCACCTCTACTAAAGACTGTCGTTTCGTTTATCCAGTACAACTGGAACAATTATGCTAGAAATGGAAAACCCTACTGACAAAGAAGAGGGGAGATCGGGAGAGGAAAACAAACCGAGCGACGAACTGAGGTTTCTGAGGGAACCGTGGCTTGCTCCATTGCTGGAAAGATACCGGGAGGTAGATCCATGAAGTGAAACCCTAAAAATGGAGAGAAATTTGGAGGGAAATTGAGGGAACAGAACAAAGAAGATCAGCAGACCTTTCGAGTTGCGACGTAACGAGATCCTCTCGATCGGGAAACCGCATCAGAGATATTTTTTTCTCTCGAGTCCGAGAGTTAATGTGGACCGGATTAAAGGCTCGACCGTCCATGAGATGAGGATTTTTATACTTTTAATCTGCACCGTTTATTCTTAATCCGACGGATTAAATCAGTACTTATTCTCTCTGTAGAGGAAAATTCTCTCCCGAGGATTTCGTTTCCTCGATCGGTACCAAATTCAACACGTGACTAGGCCTTTCAAAATGCTATGGAGGCCCAAAATTTTTGTTCTATTACATACCGGTCCCAAACTTTTAATTTGAGTTGACTCGAGCCACATCGAGTTGAGTTCGAGTTGCTAGATTTGGTTGCTCGAGTCGACTCGACTCGAAAATTCTTGGCTCGAGTTTGAGTAAGAGTTAGCTCGAGCTAACTCGACTCGATGAACATGCCTACTTAGTGACACTGACCATCAATTATCTTTTACGGTTTTATTTTAAATACGAAGTTATCAATTTTTTTCAAATAATTGTAGTATAATATTTAAAATATATTCTATAAATTTTTAATTTGCAGAGTTAGTTACTTTTCAAATATACATACAAACAGTTGATTAAATTTGATTAAATAATGAAGACAAAGTGATAGTGTATGGCCTTTACAAACAAGCAACTGTGGTGCCTGTCAACATTCGTATGCGACTTTCTCTTAGCCGGGGATTGAGAAAAACAACTAAATTATTTTTTTCTGCACATTACAACAAATTTTCAAACATCTCTATTTATTCAACAATTTTCCTGTTATATCTTTACTTGAAATTTTGATCGTATGCCGATATATATGGCGATGTGTCGCTTTTTTGGATTGCTGGAACCCCAAAAATTTAGATAGTTTTCAATAATTTTATTTGATTTTTTTTAATATGTTCCAATAAGTTGGGTGTCGGTATGTCATAATAATTGTGGTCATTGTTTGAATGTTTCTACGTCAAATAAAATTAAATACTTCTAAACATTTTATTTCACATAATTTGGTTATCAAAAGATAGAAATTTGGTCCAATTGTGACTCTTATTTTGTATATAGCTATTTGTATCTTGTTTTATCCCTTCTACATATATTCAGTATAAGCATGTTTTAGCAACTTCAAATTGGTTTATTACGTGTAATAAAGTCTCACAGCAAATATAAAACGCTATATTGGGGGGGGGGGGGGATGGGATGCATGGAAAGCCTTTGAAGACATGGACCTTCCACAGGTCTTATGTCCACTGGATTGATTTGAGTTGGATACTGGGATATTCTTACGCTGGATTATAAATACACTGGATTTAGTCTTATCGCGTCCCTATTCGCAAATCAATCCACTGGATTATAAATACATCAAGAATAAATGAAACAGACTTATCAATTAGCCCCCCCCCCCCCTCTCTCCATCGAAAATACAATTACAAGCAAACCTGTAGGAAATCAAAGACTCGAGGAGAGTAATAGAGACAAAAAGATGATAATGTGAAATTGTTTATTGATTTTGATCGTATTACAGCAGCTGAACTTTCTTCCCTATATATAACCTGATTATCTAATGCCTAATTACATTCTGTTACATCATTAATACTATATAAAGGGATCCTATGTAACCTGTGCCTTGTTGTCCTATATGTAACTAATATATTTTATAATACACCCCCTCAAGCCAATGGGTCAATTGACACATTGAGCTTGTCTTTGAGAAAACTAAACCGAGGTAGAGGCAATGGCTTTGTCATGATATCCGCAATTTGATCTTTCGAGCATAAAAATTTAACTTGGAGTTGTTTATTTGCTACTTTCTCCCGAATGAAGTGATAGTCTATCTCGATATGCTTAGTCCTTGCATGGAACATCGGATTTGAAGCTAGAAAAGTTGTGCCTATATTGTCACACCGTAGTGTTAGAGGCAGCGGAGAAGAACATTGTAGTTCGTTGAGTAAAAATTGGAGCCACGTGATTTTGGTGCATGCCAAGGCTAAACTCCTATACTCAGCCTCAGTACTGGACCTTGAAACGGTCGGCTGTTTCTTTGCACACCACGAAACCAGGTTGCTACCGAGATAAATGCAGAATTCAGAAGTAGATCGACGGTCATCTGTAGACCCTGTCCAATTAGCGTCGCTATACGCATTGATTTGCATAGATGAGGAGTGATGAATCTTCATACCATGCTTGATTGTGCCAACTAAGTATCGCAAGATTCGTTTAACTGCCGACTAGTGGGCCTCTGTTGGCATGTGCATATATTGAGAAGCTTTATTCACGGCAAATGCAATATCCGGTCTTGTTAAAGTGGCATATTGTAGCGCCCCGACCACACTCCGGTACTGATGAGGGTCTTGACACAGTGCACTGTCATGTTGTGTTAGCACAGTTCCTGAAGCCACCGGGGTAAGACATGCCTTTGTATTCCCCATATTAACCCATTGTAGTAAATCTGATATATACTTAGTTTGTGACAGGAAAAGTCCATTCCTGTTGAATTTTGCTTCAATGCCCAGAAAAAAATGTATATCTCCTAAGTCTCTGATAGCAAAGCATGAGTGTAATTGCACGATGCAGTGTTTGATTTGAGCTGAGTCGTTGCCAGTAACCAATATATCATCCACATATACCAAAATTAACATAATCATTCCTTGATTTTGGTAGAGAAACAATGATGGATCATATACCGAAGCCTTGAAACCAAAATTCTGAAGAGTAGTGCTCAGTTTGTCGAACCAAGCACGAGGTGCTTGCTTGAGGCCATACAGTGATTTGTGTAAAAGACATACGAAACCTGGATTGGAGTTGTCAATGAATCCCTGAGGTTGCTCCATATACATCGTTTCTGTAAGATCCCCGTTGAGGAAGGCGTTGGATACATCCAATTGCTTGATTTCCCAGCGAGATGAAATTGCCAGAGATAAAACAACCCGAATTTTCGTTGCTCGAACAATTGGGCTGTAAGTGGCGTCGTAATCAACCCCAGCTTGTTGACTGAATCCTCGGGCGACCAAACGAGCCTTGTACATGTCGATGGTACCGTCGGAACGTCTCTTGATCTTGTAAATCCATTTACACCCGATGACCTGCTAATTTGCTGGAGGTGGTACCAGGGTCCAAGTATTGTACTTTGCAAGAGCATTCAACTCATCTGACATGGTCGTGCGCCATTGATCGAACTTGACTGCTTGAGAGAAACTAGTAGGTTCGACCCCAGATTGAGCAAGATGTGAGATGTAATCAGGAAATTGATGGCGTTTGAAGATGTTGTCTTTAGCTCTCGTGACCGTGCTATGAGTATTTGAAGAAATTTGTTCTCGGTCGGTTGGTGCTGAAGTGGAAGGTGGAAACACAACAGCTGTTTGTGAAAAAGATTCGGGCATTTGAGAATTTGACTGTGTGGTCTGTGGTGAGGAGAAATGAGAGCCGTTTGAAGCATTTAATTCGCTGTCTTGGGCTGGACTTGTGGGGACGAGAGGTAAAGAAGTCGATTCTTGGGCCAACGATGAAATCTGGGATGATGGGTTGTTATGTTGAGTGTCCAATTGCTTGGGCTCGGCAACAGTGATTTGAGTAGGCAGAGAGACAGTATGAGCCGGATGCAAAAGAGTTAAAGGAGTAGTAAAAAATTGATTAAATTGAGTAACATTTGTAATAGTGTTAGAATCTTTAAAAGGAAAATTTGATTCATCAAATTGTACATTGCGAGATATTATAATTTTATTTGTTGAGGGATTTAAACAACGATAACCTTTTCGAGATATACCATAGCCAATAAAAATACAAGGAGAGGATCTTAGTTGTAATTTGTGTTTATTATAGGGACGTGTGAGAGGAAAACATAAGGGCATGTTCGGCAGTTCACTGTGCACATGGGAAATTCAAAATTCAATCAGAGTGAATTTTTATTTTACCATGTGCACAGTATCAATTCAGTTCAATTCCCTTTCCATTTCCCATTCCTACTCTTACCTCCGAACATGCCGTAAACATCCTAAGGTTCTTAGCATGTTAAAATCAGGTTCTTTATTGAATAATGTTTTGTATGGTATTGAATCTTGAGATGGTAACCTGTTTATAAGAAAAACAATGCTAGAAGAAAATTTCGTCCAAATATTGTAAAGGAATAGATGCATGTGACATAGTAGCTAAAGAAAGTTCTACAATGTGTCTATGTTTTCGTTCTGCTACTCCATTTTGTTGAGGAGTGTAAGGACAAGTGCTTTGATGAAACTTGGTTGTAATTGGTTTATATTCAGTTCCTCCATCAGTTCTTAGAACTTTTATACTAGTATTTAGAATATTTTCTACTTGCAATTTAAAATTAGAGAAAATATTGCATACTTCACTTTTGTGCTTCATAAATAGATCCAAGTAAAATGGAAAAAATCATCAATAAAATAAACATAATATCTATATCCATGTGAAGAAACAATAGGGGATAGACCCCATACATCAAATTGAACAAGTTGTAGAGGTTGTGTAGAAGAAGAAAAAGAAGATGAAAAAGGTAATACATGAGCTTTTGCTTGTGCGCAATCTTTACATAGAGAATGAGAAGAATTCCTAGTACAAGGTAGTCTATATGTGTTTATAACTTTCAAAGTGGTGGAAGTAGAAGGGTGACCAAGTCTGAATGCCAAAGATTTGTAGAAATTCCAACAAAAACTTTAGGGTAATTGGCATGAGAAGATTGAGAAGAAGAAGGCTTCATCTTGAAGAGATAGAGTCCATTTATGCTAGGTGTTTGTAGGAAAAGAGTCTTGGTGTGGAGGTTCTTGATTATACAAGAAGAATGAGAAAAATTAATTGAGAGGAAAGGATTGTCACGAAGTAGTTGAGATAAACTAATTAGATTAGTAGAGAAATTGGGTACATAAAGCACATTTGTGAGAGTTATAGTTTGATTATTTAAAGAAAATAAATTTGAACCAATGTGAGAGGTAGATAAGCCAATACCATTTCTTATTTGGAGCTTGTCATTTCCATTGTATTCAAAAAAGGATGAGAGGTTGTTCAAGTCACTTGTCACGTGATTGTTTGCTCCAGAATCAAGAATCCAATTTGACTGATCACTGCATTGAGGCATTGATTGTACATTATAGGCTTTGAATTTGGGTTAGGTTTCCAATTGTTATCCTTAGCATATCTCCAATAACACATTTTTGCGGTATGGCCCTGTCTGAGACAAATTTGGCAATTGGGCCGTGAGTCACTTTGATTAGAGGTCATGGAAGAATTCGATAATATGAATCTGGTTTTGGACTCATCAGAGGAGGAATTGGGCTTGGCATTTTCATTTTCATTTTCATTTTCATTCTGTCAACTGTGAGGGAGTTGATATGGATTCGACTGATTTCTGAATCGAGTTCTTGAATTGTTTGTGTAAAACGCTGATGGTGGGACCAAGGAGCTCGACTGAGTT
Organism: Eleocharis quinqueflora; assembly: GCA_964058865.1. NCBI lineage: Eukaryota > Viridiplantae > Streptophyta > Magnoliopsida > Poales > Cyperaceae > Eleocharis > Eleocharis quinqueflora. The sequence goes on along the minus strand of CAXKVX010003476.1, from coordinate 8,148 downwards.
TGGAGAAGCATCTCATGGCTGAGAAGAAGGCCACGAAGGTCAGAGAATGAAAAGGAGCTGTGACAGCGAGATGTGGACAACGCAACAACAATGGAGTTGAATTCCATTCCCAATCCATTTATCGCTGCCGTAACTAAATCCTCTTCTGGAATTGGTGCTCCGATGAATGCTAATTCGTCGGCGATTTGACAGATTCGAAGAAGATAATCGGAGCAAGACAAATCCCCTTTTGCAATTGTTTGGATTTGGCGTTTGAGTTCGTGGAGCCACGCCTTGGAGCTGGAGGCAAAGTAGTCTTCTAGCATTCTCCAGAATTCTCGGGTGGTATAGCAAGAAACCACTTGAGCAAGTATGGATTCCGACAGTGAAGAACGGAGCCAGCCCAACAAGAGCTGATCTTGATGATGCCATGGGAGGTAAGATGGGTTGATTTCGACCTGACCTGTGGCCAAGTGTGATACAGCTTCGGGTGGTGGCGAATCAAGAAAGCGGCTGAGATCATGGCCATGGATGATCGGAAGTATCTGCGACTTCTAAGTGAGGAAATTTGCCTCGATAAGCTTTATTGCTACTGGTAGAGACAATGACATTATTGAATTTGTCGAATTAGAGGAGTATTCGTGATGAACAGTTGAATTTGAGTGAGAAAGATGAGTCATAGGGTTAGTTTCTCTTGGCATCGCCATGGTTGTGTTGAATCAAGAATGGAAGAATTGAGCAATTGAAGAAGAAAGGATCTTATTTTGCTCTGATACCATGTAGGAAATCAGAGACTCAAGGAAAGTAATAGAGACAGAAAGATGATAATGTGAAATTGTTTATGGATTCTGATAGTATTACAGCAGCTGAACTCTTCCCTATATATAACATGATTATCTAATGCCTAATTACATTCTGTTACATCATTAATACTATATAAAGGGATCATATGTAACCTGTGCCCTGTTGTCCTATATGTAACTAATATATTTCCTAATAAAACCACTTAACTATGAATACACCAAGGAACGAAAATCCTGTTTAACTATTCCTTCCAGGCAAATATTACACAGCTGGGTACTCAAAATTCCTCAAATTGTTGAATTTGGACACTCAGAGTTGGAGATGAATAGATATCTACAACAAGTAAAAGGCATTCTTAGTAGCTGTTAAGATATAACATTTTCTCTACCTCACAAGTGTTGATCAGGGCCTGAAATAACCCGACAGCTTGTAAATATATATGCCTAAACAAGTTTTGGTCTCCATAGTCACAATCATAGGCCTCGCCATGGCATGAATAACGTCCATCAGAAACAGTGTCATACTGCCAGAGTTGGGGAATGTTGTAGATGACTTAAACCTTCTGGTGTATATCAATACACAAAGGACTTCATTTATGAAGAAAAAATAAATAAAAAGCTGGTTTACCACTATGGGAGCGGGGAATGGGAGTATTGATCATTCATCAGAATTTGTTTTCTGCAATTTGTGTGGTACACATCGATCTCCATTTTCATCTCACTCTTTTGACTTGGCATCTCTACCTCGCCTTTTGCTTCTACAATAGTGCCCAAATTAACCTCTAATAAAATAACAACAACAACAACAAAAAGAAATATGAGGAAACCAGTCTACAAAATGAGGAAAAACAAAAATGATTCACCAACCAATCTTTATACAACATCAATTCAAGTTTATTCTACAAGATTCAAGCAAAAAAGGGCAGAATAAGAGATATGATGGGACACCAGTCTAGATCACCATTATATGTCCTGCATTTAAACCCTCCATACTTCATGTGTATCTGTTGGTTATTTGATGAATCCCGAACACATAAAACTATCCAAACAATCGCTTGTAGAAGGGAAAGATGTATCAAACCTAGCATGAGAGGTATCATCTGACCAATGTTTGCTTAGCCACCTTACATAGCCAGTATTTGGTTCAAGTAGTGAACCATTCACATGAACAAGCTCTTCATCAACACTAAAATAATATAATCAAATATAATGTCGAATCCACTAATATTATTGTAACAATATCCATAATTAGGGATTTGAAAAAAATTCAACCGGGTTCGACTTAGATCGGAAAATTCGAGGTCACGATCCGGACCGGCCGACTCGAGGGCAAACTCGTGCGGATTCGTCCAAAAAAATCGAGTGCCTAAGACTGATAGTGACCATTCTTATTATAAAAAATCCGTGTTAAACCCGATCCGAAAAAGAGCTAGTCCGACTCGATTCGTCTAATCCGTCATTGACTCGTGCAAATCCGCCCAAACTTGTGCAAACCCTGTCAAACTCGTGAAAACCCAAACAAACCCATGAAAAATTCGGCCAAACTTTGAAATAATCCAAGTATAACCCGACCCGCATCGGACCCTGTCTAACCAACTCGCAGGTTCGCCAATCCATGAATCTTAGATGAGTTACGACCATACTAAAAAATTAACCCGTCAAAATCCAGCTCGGCCAACCCTTGGCCGGGTTTGAACAAGCCCGACCCATTTTCAATTCGCTACCATAATGATATATTTTTAATCGGATCCAAAACCGATTCCGACTGGGATCGGATAACGGTGTACTAGTAGATCAGCTGTGTGTGATACAGCGATAGATTGAAACACGCATTGTAAAACCCGATCGGACAGGAGAAGCGAAAAAACCAAAACCTCTCGCTATCTCCCAATTTACCTCTCAAAGAAGCGAGCTTTATAACCATGCTTATCCAAAAATCCTTTGCTCTCGCGCGCTCTCTCTCCACTTCCCGTTATCTCTCAACTCTCTCGTCAATTCAAATGCATACCACTACCAACCTTCTCAAATTGCCTCTTTTTTCGTTTTGTTCGAACAATCATTGCAATAATTTTGTTAAATCAAAACCTTTGTCTACCTATTTACCTTCTCTTTCTTCCCCCTATAGCACCGCTTCCTTATCCCTGGGTAAATCCAGTGCGAGTGGTGTATTGCCTATTGGTGCTTTGCTCGAGATCGGTGGAGTGAAAATTGTAAAAGACGGTAAAATCATTTTTCCCTGGAATTGAGGTCAATAACAGTAGTTCTAGCTGATTCTTTTAGTGGCATACCTCAATTGTTCCAAAGTGAAATGGCATTTTCCTGAAAGCATATTACCATTTTTTAGTATTGCCATTTAATTATTGTTAGTCTCCTTTAAAGCATGGATACCGTTGGCCATGTTATCTGATAACAGTTGAACACAATTTATCCGTTGTTTGCTAAACTTATTAAGGCTTAATCATTCATCTTAACTCTTAAAGGTTTTGTGGCTTGTGGATGGTAAATTAAATTAGTTAAGAGACATTGGTACTGATCAGGTCCGATGTGGTCTTTTACTGGTACCTGCAGCGTAGTCCTGATCTGATTTACATTATTCATTCACTTTTTCATTGTGGCATCTTATTCTTCTTCCATATTTTTTTTACTTATAATCTGTCAGATGTAGTGAAGGAGAGCGACCCCACAAATAATGTACCAGATACAATTTTTGCAAAATTGGGTATGCAACTTCACAGGAGAGAGAACCATCCACTTGGCATTTTGAAGAAGACCATATATGACTATTTTGACACAAATTTTCCTGGGAAGTTTGAGAAGTTTGATGATCTTTGCCCCATTGTCACTGTTAAACAGGTAAAAATCGGATTTGTACTAAAATGATCTTCCTTTTTTTCTTTCTTCCTTTTCTTGTATTCAGAGGCGGAACCAAAACACCGAGTTAGGGAAGGGGGGTGGGTTACAAGTGTAGTGTAATTTTCATTTCATGAGGGGTGCCAAAGTCAAACTTAAACCAGATTGTACTAAATTTTAATCAGAATTTTTCAATTTTAACCAAACTTGTAACTAGAATTTTACAATTTAACCAAAATTTTAAATATAGTTATATTATTTTGCCGGACCAAGGGGGTGCCCGGGCACAGGGTGGCACCCACCTTACTTCCGCCCCTGTATGTATTTGCTTTTCTATGTTGGTAATACAGTGAAGGCAGTTTATACTTTATATCATGTGGAAAGCATGGGTATTGTGCTTTGGTTAATGTGGTATATCCCCTGAGCCACAGTATAAAGGCCTTTTACATCTGTTTGTATCTTGTGTACAAGACCTTTGTCACTACAAAAGAATAGGGTTGATGATTGCAAAGTTCCTCAGGTATAATTTATTAGTTTCTTCTTTTATTCTATCTGAGTTCCTAACCTAAGCTGATCCATGTGTAATGTTGTTCAGAATTTCGATGATGTGTTGGTCCCTCCAGACCATGTTAGCAGGAGATACAATGACACGTACTATGTAAACTCAGATACTGTGCTGAGATGCCACACAAGTGCACATCAAGCTGAGCTGTTTGGAAATGGACACACCCATTTCCTTGTAACTGGAGATGTTTATCGGAGAGACTCCATTGATTCTACTCACTATCCCGTGTTTCATCAGGTAGTTATCATTGATAACCATTTAGATTTATGCATATTTGATCACAACATATTTAAAAATTGGAGACATGATATGGTATTTGTTAAATAGTCTGTCTCAAGCCAGGAAAATGAGGGTTGTGATAGGCTTGGCAAGCCAACATGAGAATTCAGCCATTCTCATGGAAATGAAACCCAATTGAATTACTCTGATTGGTTTTCATCTCTAGCCTACCTCAACTTGTTTGGGACTAAAGGCTTTGTTGTTGTTGTTTGGAGACATTATCTGGTAAACTGTAAATTCAAATCTTCAAAATGGAAAACCCAAGTTTGAAATGTTCAAAGCTGTAAATTGGAAGATAACTCAACTTGCAACAAAATTACGGTAAGTCTCATGTATAAGTTAATTTGAATCTTCAAAAATTAAGAAGTTTCTATGTTGGAAAATTATTTGCAAAATTCATGACTCAGAGAATGGAGAACATCCCCTCTGTATTAACTCAGGATGAGTTTTAGTCAAATAAAAAAAACTATGGATGAGTTTGTCTGATACAAATTATGTTCAGATATTCTGTGTAGAATTTAGAAATTGGAGTTTATGTTATCAATGATGCCATTTTGGAATTCCAAACTTTCCAAGTGGCTTGACATACTAATTCATTTATATTTCATTATTTCTTTATCTAGATGGAAGGTGTACGAGTGTTTTCTCCAGAAGATTGGTCAGGGTCTGGTATGGATGGTACTGCCTATGCGGCTGCTGACTTGAAAAAAGCACTTGAGGGCTTAGCCAAGCACTTATTTGGTACGGTCTGCATACTTTTTTTAAATGGATAAAGCAACAGAGATTTTACCAATAGATGTGTGGTCTGGGCTTTTGACTCCTTGAATTTTAATTTTTGTCCTTGCCCTGGCCCAAAGCATCTAAGTTCCAATTTCTTGATTACGAGTGGGAGGTCAGGCTTTTTGAATGCTGTGGTTTTGTAAAGTTTTAAAGGTATTCAGTGGACCAATAAGGAACGATGATAGATCATGGAAACAGCTTAAACTTTTGAGAACTATGCAAAAGGTATTGGCATCTCTTGTTTAATATGTTTATGTTTTCAGGGGCTGTGGAGATGCGATGGGTTGACACCTACTTTCCCTTCACAAATCCATCCTACGAGCTTGAAATTTTTTTCCAGGTTTGCATTAACAAAAACATATTAATTTTTAACAGAAGTTAGAAGTTGCCATAATCTTCTTATTTCATATTATGGACTGAACTATTGTAACCCTTCATATATTGTAAGCATGTTCATTGAGTTCTACACCATGCATTAAGAAGAGAAAGGGACCTGGTCGGTTGTTCTATTTCTCTTTTGTTTTTTCTTGACTTCTTCCTCCTTAGTCAAGACATTGTGTCTGTCTTACCAGCAGTATCATTAGGTCTTCCCGTAATACTGATATTGCACCAGTAAGGTATGGTACCGAGGAATAGTCCTGTTGGTCATCATGGCACAAAATTATTCTGAAATGACCGTATCTTGTGGAAGTATTTGTACTGTAAGTGATTGTGTATCAATTTTTCATGTCTTCTGTTTTTATTGATGTCGATTGAGCAACTAAATCTTTGCATAGTATACAGGGTAAATGGATGGAAGTCCTGGGCTGTGGAGTTACAGAGCAAGCTATCTTACGTGCAAGTGGTAAAACTGATAGTGTAGCATGGGCTTTCGGCCTGGGATTAGAGAGGCTTGCCATGGTTTTATTTGACATTCCTGACATACGTCTTTTTTGGTCAGCAGATAAGAGGTTTACCTCACAGGTAAGGACTCTTGCTCCATGTTACTTTGTTACTATTTGAGAATATGATCTTAGGTTTCTTTTGCAAATCATACACACTACTCCGGCATGTGAGTGACACTTTCTCTATTTTGCATTTGCAAGGACCACAAAAAGTTGTCTTATATAACCTCTAGCAGCCATTAATTAAATTAAGGTGATGATAAAGGTACAATTGCCTTGTCCTTTGAGGAATGTGCTCAATGTCCAAATTGAAAATGTTCCATGGATTTCAACACTGTCCAAATTGAAAATGGACTTCAATTTCAAGTTTGGTTGAACAGTTTTAAGAAGATGGGTCTAGTTAAAATTGTAACATCAGTGATGGATGTAGTTGAGTCTTGGCGCAGCGGTAAACCTGTCGCCTTGTGACCATGAGGTCATGGGTTCGAGTTGTGGAAACAGCCTCTTGCAGAAATATAGGAAAAGGCTGCGTACAAAGACCCCAAAGTTGTCCGACCCTTCCCCGGACCCCACGCAAGCGGGAGCTACGTGCACCTAGCTGCCCTTTTTAATGTAGTTGAAATTATAACATCAATAACAAATGGCAATTGAGCAATCAAGTCATTTTGCAACTATGGCAGGAATTGGGTTTAAAATTGAGGCAAATTTTCAAATACAACAACAACAAAGCCTTTATTCCCAAATAAATTGGGGTAGGCTAGAAATGAAACCCAATCTAAAATGAGGCAAATTTTCAAATGATCTTACAAAAAGCCCTCAATTTCAATTTTGGTGATTGAAAAGGCTTATTTTGATTAAATGGTTAACAATATTTGTCTTCCACTAATACTGCATTAAACAACACTTCACTGTATAGTACTTGCAATTACCATTCAAAATTTTGTTTATATGTCACTTGAAGTCATTAATGACATTAAGGTTATGGTAAACATATGTGGACCTTGTCCTTTGAGGAACATGCTCTAAGTCCAAACTGAAATGAATTTTGGTTCAGAAGTTATGATGTGACAGATCTATTTAAAGTTATAACATCAGCGGCAAATAACACTTAAGCATTTGTTACTATTGATTGGTTGGATTTATTAAACCACGGTACAATCATGTACCAGGTTGTTCTCAATTTGTTTAATTTTGGCATTTCTTGCTTGAAGTTTTTATTAGCTTGATTCATTTCAATTATAGCAAGCTTGTACTAAAACTTTAGGGTTCAATCAGATAAGATTGATGTGCTAATATTCTTGTGAGAAAAATAATTTCTTTTAATCTTTGTTTATTTCTTTTTTCCCCTCGTTTTCTCTCCTTCTATTGTCTGTAGTTCTCTGAGGGAAAGCTTGGAGTCAAATTCAAGCCATTTTCGAAGGTATTACTTTACAACATGTTTCCCTCAATCCCCCACCAACCTAATGTGATCTGATTTTGATTAATTGTGTTATACTTAATTATTTGTGCAGTTTCCTCCCTGCTACAAAGATATGAGTTTCTGGATCAATGATGAATTTACTGAGAATAATTTATGCGAAATTATAAGAGGAATAGCTGGAGACCTTGTGGAAGAGGTACCCTATTTATTTGTAACTTCTTAATTCTTTTATTTTGAAAGAAACAAAAGCGTTTTAGTTATCATTATTTTCTTTTTTGGTATGTCATCTTCTGCAATATATTCTGAATACTCCAATTCTTAAAGTATATGGGAAAGAAGTGCAAGTGATCAAATTGCTCATTATTATTCATTTCCATTTTCTATTAATGCTTTATCCGTTTTTCTGCTTCCAAATAGGTCACGTTGATAGATAATTTCACAAATAAGAAAGGTGTGACCAGCCACTGTTACCGCATCACGTACCGATCGATGGAACGCTCTCTTACTGATGATGAAATAAATGAGCTGCAGGTCTGAAGACTTTCCCTTTTTACTGTGCTAGTTACATGCAGGTCTTTGTATCTGCAT
>CAXKVX010003475.1:0-21517 GCA_964058865.1 Eleocharis quinqueflora | reverse complement strand
AGGTCAGACATAAAAAAGTTCAACCTTTTATACTCTGAATATTTTATAAGTAAAAATATTAATATTTTAATTCATAAGTTAGGTTGTATTTAGGTAAGTTTTGGTAACAACTTCAGTTGCACTCGCCGAGATCTTAATGAGGTTTTTTTATTGTCACAAGCCATTCGAGTCTACTTCCACCGCGTTGACTCAAATTTGTGATCGGAGAAACGAGCGATTCAAAATTAATTCTGCCGCAAACTCATGATAAAATATTATTAATTAAGACATAATTTGAATGGAACCTAATTTGAGATGCACATTCATCTAATTGCAAATCAGACTCGACACGATGAAAGTAGATTCGAATACCTACAGTTTGATTGCTTGCGGCGATAAATTTTTTTAATTACGATCCCGACGAACATAACTGTTACAAAAAATATTAAATATGATATCTTTTTGTACAAACTTTGACATCGCTCATCGGTATCATAATTAGTTTTTTTATCGTCGCAAATAATTGATCTATAGATAATCTATAGATATCCGAGCTTACTTCGATCACATCGAGTCTGATTTGCGATCGGAGCACATCTCAAATTTGACTCTATATTCAGTTATGTCTTAGTCAATAATTTTTTATCATGAATTTGCGTCGAAATCAATTTTGAATCGTTCTCTCCGATCCCAAATCGGACTCGACATGATGGAAGTAGACTCGAATTTCTACAGCTCAATGACTTGCGACGACAAAAAATAATTATAATATCGACGAGCGTAACCGAAATTTGTTACAAAAATTATCTAAATATAACCCAACTCATGAATTAAATTAATAATATTTTTATTAATAAATAATTCAAAAGCAAACAACTCGTTTGCTAAGCAAAAGAATTGCCAACAAACTTTTGATTTTTCAAAAAAAGCCCATATTTCGAACTTCAACATCAATATTCATTTCTATTTATGATTTATAATGATATTTCTAATATTAAAAAAATGGAAGCAATCTAGTACTCGGATCATACTCACTACATTTTAATTACAAAAATCATTCACAAAATAATATGAGAAATCTCATCTACCTGAAATTTGATACAATATTATGCCCGGTACTGCAATTTAAGCCCCAAAATTAACCATATACATTCCTTTTGAAGGAGCCGAACAGCTAAAAATTGAGCAATGTTGACACTTTCCATTGCGAACCCTGATTGGTTTTGCAATTTCACCAAAATTACTAAAAGAGAAAAGTATAAACTGATCATTGAACAGTACGCTTCCTCTTTGACCTTTTTCCTTTCTTCTGAGAATAATTTGGGAGCTGCTTGCTCGTACTTGAACTGTAGTTCGGTTCCATATCTTCCTTCTGAAAAGCATTTAATATAAGAAAACGTGCATACATAATTATCGATTACTCGCAACTTTTCAAAGAGAGACGTGTATGGAGATTCAGTGAAATACATGTAATGATTCACATTAAATTAATGGATGTAATAGTAAAAGAGTTTACACAAGCATAGTACCTCGGAACTTGCATCATCATCTGAATCTTCATCAGACTCTGAATTGGGGCCTGCAGTTTGAGACTCCTGTGCTCTCACTGACACCTTTCCAAGTTTTCTGTTATCGTCGTCTTTTAGCTGCTGAAACCTGGTAAAGCCAGAAATGTGATCTAGTAAATACTTCTGCTACAGTGTAAGAAAAAGAAAGGATCTTCCTCAATATCGTACCAATTCGTTTCAGCCCTTTGTACTAGGTATATAGTCTGTACAGTACCACTCTACCAGCTAAAAACAATACATATATGCCCGTACTTGACAGATTTTATGGCAAGCATCCCTTGTGTTTACTTGAATTTTTTTTTAATTCATGTACTTGCTTAAACTCTGCCTAGCTCCTCTTCCTAGTTGATCTCAACACATATGAGCATCAATTAGTCCTTGTTGAAGCAATATTAGGTCAATGAGGGAAATAAGTTAAATTGGGAAACAGGAACCGGCAAGACTTGAACATCTAGGCAATCCTGTAATTCAGAAACACTGCATGTGGTGTGATTAAAAAATAAAAAGAACTTTCAATCAAAAAATAAAAATAAAAAGAACTTCTAGTCTACCTGTTACCACGATCTGATCGAATTGCACGGCCAGCACTAATAATACCACCTCCATCTTGGCTTACAGGTGGTTTTGCGCCTCCTAATTTCTTTAACCACACTTGCTGTGCTGTGCTAAGTATATTGTTTGTAAACCTGTTAAGTACCATTAATGTAAATCTTTATTTTCTTAAAGTGTTCCTAAAACTTCTGAACTGGTAGTTGTGAGTTTGAGTTGCAATATGGTGAAGTATAAGGGGTCATTTGGGAATCAGAAAAAGAAAGTAGATGTAACAAAAAGATAAATAATTTTGATAAGAAAAGAAATTACCAATAAATGGAGAGACCTGACGGGACAGAGAGAGCAAAGTAGCCAATCATAAGAGGGAGAAACTTGAAAATCAGAAGTGTATTCTTTGCCGCAGGATCATTGTTCTATAATTGAAAAACAAAATTAACTTTGTAAGAATCAGCTATTACCCATCCTTTTTCATGAAGTGGGAAGCAACCTTAACGTGTTCCCAAGATTGAAGGATTAAGCATTCTGTCATCTGTACTGCTCCTGTCAGATCAGTAGTAGTTCATAGAGTCATGCACTCATGTTGGCATGCACTATCTACGATTTTTCTAGTGGTTTTTTATTTTGAGTTATTAATTATATCTGACCGGGAAAAAGAGGACCTGTGAGAACCTTTTGAACCCAAGTTGAGCCTCGTTGCACTATTCAGGGTTGATAATGCAAAATTAAATTAAAGCATCACTTGGTTGCACAACTGAAACTTACAAATGGTAATGCATTGAACAAACTGAGGCCTAAGGGTTAAATTGGGAAAATGATTTCAATATACTAGCATTGTGTTGACAAGGAAATGTAACAAAAAAAATAAAGAAAACAAACCTCAGGGGGTTTCATGATCTCCATAGAGACATACTGTGAAACTATAAGTAGTACCGGTAAAACCAGGTAAGCTATTGTGTCTGACCAACCCAGTGGAGGATGTCCATCCTGAGAAGTATTAACTTAGATAAGTAAAGCAATATTATAAGCCAAAATTCTTTGATCAAGTACAGATTGTTGAGATATCAGTAATAATTGGGTCAGTAGCAAGAAGATGCACTAATCTATGGCCCAGGACCAACACACAACAAGGCAGGAGCACAGGATGGGCAAGATCTGCATAATCTATGGACTGGTATATGTCGGTAAAAGCAACATACCTCAGAAGAATAGATGCAGTTGCATTAAAAAAAGGGGTGGGAGATAACTGTTTCAGAACTCTAAATAGAACAGACATTTCATTTTTGTATATAGCTTGACTGTAACAAACAGTGAATACACAAGTAAAGAGAGGAGAAATGCAATTTCTTGATGTAATCTGCTAGAGTATAACTTTGTAAAAAAAGTTGTATAGTAGAAATGGTTGTCAGATTCAGGTAGTAGTACAGGAGAAAAATTGGTTGGATGAGGGATTGAGTTATGGTGTAAAACAAGTTTTTATAAATAAGAATCTGGTGGTACCCATACTACTACGTACCACTTTTTCAGTAAAAAACTTAAATAAAGTTGCCTGAACCAACATTTTTTTTCCTGCAGTCTATTATGTATTAGTATATCCAATATATCTAATTTCCGTGAAATCGTAAAATTTTAAGGGTTGCACTCTATATGCAAGATATTTTAATTTTCAATGATTCGATTATAAGCATGCCAGCTTTGTCCAGGCACGCATATCACAAAACCGAAAAGTTTAACCTACTTTAAATAGAGATGAATTTTTTAGTACCACAAAAGGAAAGAGCCAAGAAATGCCAGAGCCACTCTGACGAGCTGCAATTGAGGTGGGCCCACCAAGTGATGGTATCCAGAAAAACCCTTCAGTAAATAAACCCTTCAATTTCATTAATATAAAAAATCTGTTAAGATCGCCTCTTTTCTGATGAAACAACTAAATGAACTAAAAGAACTAATATACCTCATTGGCTACGTTTGAAAGAGCTTGGTACAAACCAATCCAGACAGGTATTGTTGCCAAAGTTGGAAGGCACCCTGTTAATGCATTTTAACTTAAACCAGATAAAAATGTGAAAGCTGAAGAGAGAGAGAGGGGGGGAGGGAGATAGACTCAGGACCTGCTAAAGGATTGACTCCAGCTTGTCTATACAATCTAGCTGTCTCAAGTTGAATTCTCTCCTGAAGTACAAGAGCATCATAAAATTATTCGTAATCTAAATTTGCGAAAGAAAGGACTTCAAAATTTATTTTACTGAAAAAAAACAGAACCTGATTGCCAGCATATCTTTCTTGAATTGCCTTCATTTTTGGTTGTAAATTTTGCATTGCAAGTTGTGACTCTACCTACAAACAAAATCATGTGACATAAATTCCTCATCCTATATGAAAAATGTTTGAATATTACAGATATCATGATATTTTTCCATCTTTCATTATTACCTTTTGTTTGGGACATCTTTTCCAACTTAGGAAATGTTGTTTGTCAAACCAGTTAAAAAGCAGTCAGTAATAGTACAGAGAGGTTAGAAATTATCACCTGTTGTTTTGTCAGCGGCAGAGTTGCCACTTTTACAATAATTGTGAGAAGTATAATTGCAAAACCATAAGCATATGGTACATGCACAGCTGATAGGCCATCCTTGAGGACCTTCACTCAAAAATACAATAAAATAACAAAAAAATTATTAGATATAAATTGTAATCCTGGGCTGACCCTAGAAACCAGAAAAAAAATGTACAGCCTATAACACTAGTAAAATGTGGGAATTACTGACACCTTCTAATTTTTAAAATTGCTAAAATATACCTTCTTTGTTAGAAGGGAGGGAGGAATATGGAGGGGTGCTTTTAAAAATTTGAAACTCCGGGAGAATATATATTAGACCATTTGAAAAACAAAAAAGGAAAATTAGAAACCGAATTGGATTTGGTTTGGTCATTTGGACCTATTTTTTGGTAACATAAGCTTTGGTAACTTATAAAAAAAAAATCATGTCCTGGCGTAATTATATCCTAATTGGGTCAAAAAATTAAGTTCAGCGAGGTTCTATTATCCTAAATCAGAAAACATGAAAGTTCATCCAGGAACTGTATTAAGTATGAATCGATTCTGGTCTATACACCACCAACTCCTGTAATTCCAGCTAGCTATTTAAATTATAATAAATAAAGACAAATGAAATTACCTTGAGCACTAATTCCATAGCATCAGAAATAAACCCAAACCAACCACCATTCTTCTGTGCTGTGGCATCAACAGCACCTCCAGCAGAAGGGTCCGTTGCAACAGCTGCATCAGCCAGAGTATAAACTAAACCCTCAATTCTCTCCCCAATCGCATGCAAGTCAAGATCCACCGAACCCAAGGGAGTTATTATTTCGTTCAAGCTCAGTTTCACCTTCACGCCGGTGCTCTTGATGTGCTGCGTCGGGGTGGAGAAGGTGCGAGAGAAGAGGCGACCTTGGCGGGTCGACAGAGGGGATAGAGACGTGAAGATAAGAGCTTGCGCCATTGATTCACGGCTTGGGGGTTTCTCTCCCTCCTCTCTCCAGTCTCTACTCTCTAGGATTGAAGGGATAAGCGAAGAGGCTGAACCTGAGAGAGAGAGAGAGAGGAGAGAGTGTGAAGGACAGAGGAAGTGGTCTTCCTTTTTTGCTTTGAAAGGCAGGTCCGTTATCCGAGTAGCGTGGAGGGTCGATGTACACCGGGCTCACGGTGTCCAAATGAAATACGTGTGTGGACCTAGACGACGGTGAGAGTCATCGTTTGGTCGGTTTATTGTGTTTGAACCGAACAAATGAATTTCCAACAAAACAATTCCTGTTTTTTTATTAATGGAAATTAAATATATAATTTGTAATGAAAAGAAAGATTGTTTTATTTTTTTGAAGCATAAGAATCCTCCGGATCGCTACAATCCATCCCAAAATATAACCCCAAAGGCAAAAGCTGAAGATCTGTCCTTTTTTCCTGGGACCTCCAAAGAGCTCCAAAAACAAAGAAAAAAATGAGGGGATCAGAAGGAAAAGAGAACAAATGATTTTTTGTACCGGAGTAAAAAATGAAAGGGGTGTATGAGGAGAGGGGAGGGGAGGTGAACGGAGGAGAATAGATTTTATTAAAATATTGATCTTTCTCTTGATTATCCTCTCCTTTCTTTATCGATTGATTGATGTGCTTGCAACAAACGGTGTAGGTTCATCTTCTTCTTCTTTTTTCTTCGTTTCTGGAGCAGACTGTTAAGTTCAATTATTAGTCGTGAAAAAATATTATAACAATTAATTGGATCGAATTAATGTTTGGGAGCTGATATATCGATACCTTCATTGATATCTTTATCGATACCAACAGGACATGTCCAGTTGAATTCAGTTTGCATGTTGCTTTTTCTGTGATGCGTGTTGTTTTTTTATTATGCATATTGTTTTTGTTATTATGCATATAATTGATCGGACGCTCCACTGAAAACGAATGTCACTACGCTTACCGACGCGGATCGCTACGCTCATCGATGCAGACTGGACGAATCCAATTGCATTTATTTTGAAAAGTTGTTCTACTTAGTATACATGTTGTTTTTGTTACTGTGCATGTTATTTTTTGTTATTATGCTAATAAATAACATGCAAAATAATACAAATAATATGCATAATAACAAAAACATAATAAATCATAAGTATAACAAAAAAACTTAGCATATAAATCATAAGTATTTTGACTGTTATTCATGTTTTTAGACGCACAATAACAAAAACAAAATGCATAATAACGAAAACAATATGTATCATAAGTAAAACAAATTTTCATAATAAATCATAAGTATAACAAAAAAAACATAATGACTTAGCATATAAATCATAAATATTTGACTGTTATGCATGTTATTAGATGCACAATAACGAAAACAACATGCATAATAACGAAAACAATATGCATCATAAGTAAAACAAATTTTCGTCGGAACAAAACTGAACGTGTCCAGTTGATATCGCTGACAGCATCGCAGTTAGGATCCGCGAAACATTTTCCTTAATTTTTACGAGCCAATACCGTTGCCAAGGGACGAGAGAAATTTTATAATTTTATAACAAATAAAAATGTTATATATAACATACTTGGTATTTTTTAACGCTTCTTTTTACTGCAAGCCTGCAACAAGCAAGGTTAACAACAGTTATGGAGTTATAAATATTCGAATTTATTTTTACAATTTCAAGTTTGATTTGCGAGAGGAAGCAACTCAAATTTGGTCTTATCGTAAATTTATGTTTTAATAAATTATTTTTATATGAGTTTGCGTCAGAATTAAATTTTAGCCGCTCATTCCTCCTGTCGCAGATCAACTTGACACGATAGAAATATTCTCGAATATCTATAGCTTAATAGCTTGCGACGTTAAATAAATATTAATTACAGTTTCGATGAGCGTAGCCGAAGTTGTATAAAAATTACTAAGGACAATATTTTTATGTCAACTTCGGTTATGCTTGTTGACACTATAATTAGTGTTTTTTTTATCGTTGCGAGTTATCGACCAGTAGATATTCGAATAGAAACTAGAGTTATCGACTTCGGTTATGCTCGTCGACACAATAATTTAATATCAATTTTCGTCGAAATAGGAACTAGTGTTTTTTATCGTTGCAAGCCATCGAGTTGTAGATATTTGACTATATTTTCATCGCGTCAAATTTGTTTTGCGATCGGAGGAAAGAGCAATTTAAATTTGGCATTGATGCAAATTCATGAAAAAAATATTAATTAAGACTCAAGTTTATATTGGAGCCGAATTTGAGTAAAAAAATCTACCGTACGGTAAAAAATCTACCGCACGATAAAAAATCTACCGTTCTAACCATTTAATCTAAAAATTCATATCCCTTAGCACCGAATGGGAAGAAGAAATAAAAAAGAAAATTGGTTAAGGGACGGTACATGGGACTTCCGGTCCTCTTTCCTACCATTCAAAAATCAAGGATAATCTTTCCTTTTATTAATAAATATTTTATTATTTTTCAATTAGTAAAAAAAACGGAAACAACTCCATCTTTTGTACACTTCTACAAAATTTATTTAAATTTAAGATAACATTAATTTATTGAACTAATCGTTTGGTTCTACAAAGAAAAAAGAAAATAAAAAAGGAGAACATGGTAACAAGACCCGAGATTTTATCTCAATTTCGTGTCTCATATTTTTTTTTAAAAAGTTAATTAATTTGTCCAAGTGATGTCGCCACTAAACTAATTTCTTATTTTTTTTTCAAAGTTAATTTTGTTATAGTTTGTATATGACTTCTTGTACACTGGATTTGTAATACATGCAAATTTACGTCTATATTTTGCTAGAAAATATTATTATGATTTAAAACTTATAATATATAGTGTCTTAAATTTGTTAGATGTTTATAGTTAATATCATAATGTTTAGTAGAGCTATAAATACATGTGATTTCTCAAAATGTATTATAATATATTTTATAAAGTTTTTTTCAAAAAAAAATATTTTATAAAGTTGATACTAGATCTATGAAAATTCATATTAATATGCTATACAAAATCATATTTAGAGTAAATAAAAAGAACATATATCAAATCTAACTTTTATGTTATAATAAATTAGTTCCATACGCATAATAAACTAATTAACTTTCTTATAAAAAATGTGATTAACTCGCACGACAAAACAAATTTAAGATTTAATCAATATCGTTATACATATAATACAACACACCTTGATGGAGAAACATCGTGATTGATTATTGATTACATCATTACAGCATTAAACAATCATACTTGATGGCTCAAATGAGATGATTATTCATTAGAAAGTGACACATAATTTGTTCTGTTGTGGTTTTATGAACAGGTAAATTTATGTGAAAAAAACGTCGGTAAGTAAAGATAGGTACACTAGATATTTCGGATCATTTCGGACCGTTAGATGCATCAATATTTACACTATAGATCAAGATCAAATGATCGAAAATAATTCGAATTATCTAATGTATCTATCTTTGATATTATACCTAAATTCTTACTAAATTTACGCGAACCAACTAATTGCAAACTACAACTGATCAATTGTTCTCTCCTAATTCTACTTTAACTAGGGTTGTATACAAAAATCGTCAATCTGTTCGATCCATTTAACTTGTTTGACCCGATTCATATTTCATCGGATTGAGATTTTATTGGATTGGGTACGGGTTTGATTTGATAAACCCATTTTTATGGATTGAATTAAAAGTTTGTTCTTGATTACTCGTTTAAATTAAAATTCTGTATAATAATTACTAAAATGTTATGTTTACTTCTCGTTTTTCACATTTACAACATTATTTACTTTTGATTCATGGTTGGAGTCATTGTAAAAATTCAAGACTAAAGATAATTAATCGAAAGTATAGTCCAAAGGCTAACACTTCATGTGATTATCAAAATTGAGAAAAATTAATTTTGTTTATTCCTCATTAAGTATTTTGTGATTACTGGTGAAAAAAAGTTAAAAAAAACAAACTTAGGAGCTTTAAAATATTTAAACGTTGTTGCCTTTATTTCACGTACATTATATTTTTCATTTTTTTAATCAATAATGTTATATGCTACATTATTTTTATTTTATTTACGTTGTCATTTTTATTAAATCTTACATACATCATTTTATGTGCTTTCTAGATATTCTAATTAATTCGTACCATTTAATTAAAATGTAAGGTACAAATTTTAATACATTTGAATGATACATATTGATGAAATATATAGAAAGTATCTAAAATGGTGTACTTAAATTTTTGTCTTTTATTTACACACTATCAAAATTATAATCCGCATAACTCTTATAACTTCCATAAATTCTTATATAAAAAAATGATTGACTTAAATTACGGACGAATTAACTAAAAATTATTTTTAACCCGGTACAATAGAGTTGAGTTGTGATAAAACCTCAACCGTACAAACATTTTGTTGAGAAAGATGGCCAGACCTGGTTCATAGTGAGCCGTCGCGTTAACCGCTTAAGCTGTGGGCTGTGCAGATATTTGCAAACAACGATTATCATGGTCCATATACAAGCAGGTGTCGTGGAATACAACACGACGACCTCTTATCTAGTTATCTGGGTTTTATATGGGCCGTAGACCGTAGTACCTAAAAAAATCGCTATAAGAGCCGAGTACGCACAGCGCGAGTCCGTATCTGCTGTTATTTTTGGAGATAACAGATTCTATCAGATTTAGACGCAGATAAATGTGGACCGCACGGAATTTGATGTATTATATATTTTATCCGTTAGATTAAAAATAAACGGTTAGATCAGAGAATAACAGAACTGATCCCCAGAATAACAGCAGATATGATTCCTGCGCAGTGGTTGGTTATCTCACAGGTCGAGGGTTCGAACCCAGCAAACTGAGTTGTGTGATTGTGTGTGTGGTGTGGCAGTGGTGGTTACGCCGCATGAATAAAATAAAAACAAAAAAGCAACGCAAGTAGGGCTGTCAACACCTTTTATTTATCAAATCATGTCAAGAAAAATTATAAACATGTTCATTTTATAGATTGATTGTGTATCAATTTTCATGCAATTTCAATATCATTTGATGTTTAATCAAATACCGGTAAATACATACTCTTGCAAATTAATGTAGGTGAAGTTATATTACATTTTAACATTTTTATGTATATATTGAATATGAAATATAGATTATATATTACTTGTAGGATTTCAAAATAATTTGATAATTGTCATGTTGTCAAATTAATCAGTTGTCAATGCACCCACTCCAAATTAAAACCTCTCTTCAAGACTTTAAACAGTATATCCATAAAAAGCATCTGATCTATGTAGCCAATCAAAAAATAAGTCCATAAAAAATATGAGATGTACAACAAAATCTCACTGAATTCCTCCAAAAATCAGATACTTAAACCATCTAGACATTTCTATAGTACTCTATTTTACAGATATACAAACAACAGTTTTTCCAGTTAAATATGAGGACTTTTGGAATTTCATCTTTTTTTTGCATTAATACACTTCTACAATCGATTAGATACAGCCAAGCCCAGTTCTACACAAAGGGGGTCAAGTTCATTTTCATCTAACAAGGAAAGAGCTGCGAAGCCGTAATAAGAGTGATATATGTCGGGTAACACCTCGTACTGAAATTTTGTGAACCCACCATACTGAAAAATGAAGTAACGAGAGCAAATATTATATTCCCAAGTCAAACAGGGAATTATTTCTGAAAAGAGGAGGAAAATAGTAGATACGGAAGAATATAAGTATTTACCGGTGACTGGCAAGATAACAAAAATTCACCGAGTGCTGCTTTGTTGATTAAGTGATATAACCCTAGTATCTTCAGTACACCTCCAACCCTAGAGATGGAGTCAGCGAGAGTCAATTAGGCTAAAACATTAACTTCTATATTATTTGATTTTATATGAGAACAATAAAAATAATTTCTATTAGCAGTATTCAAATAACACTAACAACAACAGCAACAGCAACAGCAACAGTAAAAGTGATGTCACCATACTGAAAATAATACTTGAATATTAGGTAAGAATATACCAAAAGGCATAGCAAGTATCGCTGCGCTTGTTAGCTCTTCCTTGAAAGCCTCCATCAACTCCTTGCCTCTAAAGTTAAAATTGGATTCAGCAAAAGAGCATATAAGAAACACTGATAATTAATGTATATGGAACTAGTATTTCACCTGTAAACACCATTCAACTAGTGACGGTATATCAATAATAGTACATCTAGGTAACGAAAAACCATTATTACAGTCAGTCTGGATGAATCCCATTAGAAAAAGAGCAGCGACTGCACAATATGTTCCACCACCTGTCATGTTAAAGCCAGTTTAGAAACTATTCATTGATCATTCACATTTCTTGAAAATCCAATAATTACCAAATTTCCACACAACAAATGATAATGCTAAATTTGTTACGCAATGCTGAAATTAGGTTCTAACACAAATACATAGCTTTGTTCACAATTCTGTAAGCAGAACACAAGTCTAATGCCAACAGATTACCAATAAATTCATGATGTACAATAATTACTGATAAAGTCGGGCAAGCGAAGTACATACCATGAGACTCAGAACCTGGTGTCAGGCCAAAACCACCATCATATGACTGGATAAAAGATATGAAATAATAATAAGCAAACTTTGTGATCTGCTTAATAAATTAAAAAGTACATCTAATTTTGAAATACCGACCTGGCACTTGATAATATAATCCTTGGCCTTTTCTTTATCCATTCCTGACCAATCATTTAGCAGAGAACTGATAGCAGCTGAAAACTTAAACCAATGAGAATTCCCATAAAAGTCACTGTACCAGAACAATAAGGAGACACAAGAATAGTCATACTGTACCAGCACAATAAACAAATCGAAGATCTGTTTCAGCCCCAGAGTCAATTGGCATAAAGCTGTGCATGATAGAAAAACAATGCTCGCAATTATTTAACGGGTTAAACATCATAAAAATAATTCTAATGGATTAAAATTAGATTTTGTCTGGTAAGAGTACTGGTAGACTATCAGCTTCCTTAAAATATCAATAAATAAATCCAAAGGCTTAAGCAACTGCAATCAACCATTAGTTGTGCACCCAAGGCTCAATCTAATCTAGTTTTCCTCAAATTAATCTGATTTTGCAATCTTAACGAAGCAAACCTCTATTCAACCATTCTGCATCATGAACCTCAAACTCTGGAACTATGACTACACTAAAAAAATCTAGTCTCACTTAGCAATTGAAGATTAGAAAAGATTAGGGCCTCAAAATCATTTTGTTGACAGCAGGCTATATCATAATGGTACTGCAATGCAACATTTTGCTCCTTATTCTATTGAAAGCTTGAGACAAGATTACCATTAAAACAACTTATTTACCTTCCATCCGGCATCTGAAGTTTCCTCATGGACTTCAAAATTGAACTCAAGTCAAACTCCTCAAAGTCATACCCGACAACTTTCAAAAGTGCCAAAGCACTATAGGTGCCTGCCAAATTACTCACACTTTGACATGAATCCTGCAAAAAATGAAAGTTGTGAGGAAAATTTTACCAATTTGGAATGGAATATACAACATTGTATACACTAGACCACAAAACTTAGAAGAAATAGTAAAACTAATTTAGATGATATGAAGTATGAGATGCTTGAATATGAACTGAATAATGTTTTCTATTAATAAATGTATGTAAAAAGTACAGAGAAGGAGAGAAGACTATCAAGTTACCTCTGCAAACTGACAACTTCTAGAACCACAGAACCCAAAAAAAGTACCTACATTTTGAAAGAGTGGTCGCAACTCTGCATGTTTACAATGAAAAACTGACAGAGTAATAAATACACAGAAAAAAAGAAGAAGTTTAGGATAAATAGATATACCGTCATTGACATCACATATATCCTTTGGTTTTGCTTGAAATGATAAAACCCAACTGGCAATTTGATCCTTGTCAACCTAAAGATAATCAATTTCGGCATTAGAATTACGCTAAGAGCATAAGACTCACAAATCTCAAAAATCTACATTTACAAATATACTCCTAAATTTCAATGTCGAGTAAACTAAGCATTTCAATATATTCCTTTATCAAACTTTTACAACAGCACTCAAATTGCACTGTCATATACAGGGCAACATCATAATATCAATAATTGAGGGGGTTAGAATGCATGAATTACACGATCAAGGGACCGGAGGAGGGAGAGAGAGGAGACAGCGAAGTAGGCAAGAGTGAGGTGGTTGATCTCCTGTGACGCGTATTCTTTAGGCAGCTTGTGGAGCATCGCCTCCGCAAAAGCCACGTGTCTCTCCCGCGCGAATTCGCCTGGCTCTAGATCGTCATCCATCGCCGTCGGATCAGACGGGGACCGGAGAGGTTTAGCGGCTGGGTTCGCCGATTTTAGTTCGTCGGAAGAGATTTGCTTCATTGCTTCATGGTTTTTTATTATTAAAGGATTTAAGGTAAAACTACTACGACTTAGCTTCATGCGTGCAAATTCGTAAGTGATTACATATTTTTAGTGTTTAAAAATGTTAAATTATAATTATTGATTAAAAAATAATATTTATTTTTGGGCTGCTATTTTGAGCCCTTAATTACAATATTGCTAATTTGCTATACAAGAAGAATTTAGAAGGCTTAAGCCGCTGGACAGCTAGCTTATTCCATTCTATATTTCTATTAAGTTTTTCTTTCTTTTTTATATGAAAGTTTTGAGTTTAACACAAAATTAGGCAAGCATTAATTAAGGATAAAGTGATATACTAGTATAATAATTTCATTGTGTGCTTGATATTTCAAATTAAGCTTTCAAAATGGAGTGTGCTATTTTAGACGCAGAATTTGCAATATCGAGCAGAGAGAAACTTTTATGTTGAAGTACCTGATTTGTCCTCATTAACACCTTTATTTATGATCTTTTATATTTGGCAACAACTATTGAATAGATTTGTAAACAGATGATCTGATTGTTGATTTGTTTTGTTTATGGAATTATATGATGCATCAGAGAAGAAAATTGAAAGATGTCATATATGTGAACAAATTAAGACAATCAGGACCTCACCAATTAATGATTTAATGATTGTTTATTTTTCTTTTTTTCTTCTTCTTTTTTGGCAACTTTTTATGTATAGTTATTATTTCTTTGACCAAATAGTTCATCTTATTTAGACGACTCTCTTAGTTTATTAATATATCAAAATAAAAATGAATTTTTGATTACTTTTTTTTACCTAAAAGCGAGAAAACTCCATCTATTTCATTGAAATAAAAGAGCAATATATCATATAGAAAAAAAATCCAACTAATGATTTTCCGAATTGAAAAATTATCAGTCAGAAAAACCTACTAACAATATCTAAACTACTTATCACAAGAGAAAAACTAAAAACTAAATCAATATACCTATATAACTATATGTATCACTATCATGACCTTAATGCTAAAAGCAAGTATCATCTAACCTACACTCAGGACGAAGCTTGGTTTGGATCAAAATTGGCCAATATTCCTCCTCAAATTTGAAAAAAAAATATACTTAGGTATATAAATTTTAGGTATATTTTATTTGAATCATGCTAAATGGATCCTTCTCTCTCAACTCTCTTGAGTCCAACTGTTCAAGTATTCTCAAGCCCAAGTCTTATTGGCTTGAGTAGTTAAGTTGATCCCCTTTTGAAATGGCTCCAAACTCCGTCATTGCTACACTGTTAGAAATATCTAAAAACAACATACAAAATATAAGCAAACTATACAAAATAGACAAGTATCTATTACACAAAGAACATCACAAAACACACATAATCCTCATCTCCAGTCAGTGGCGGAGCCACATGCACTCAAGAGGGTGCAGCTAATCTCCTGGAAAAAAATTCAAAAATGATCATATATATTAATTACTTTTTTTTCAAAATATAAAAATGATCATGTATTTGAATTTTTTTGTACAAATGGCCATATGAGATAAATTTTTTTAAGAATAACCATCATTTCGAACCCCTAAAAAAATCATAAATTTTGAACCCCTAACGAGAATTCGGAATCCTCCCGTCTCCAACATTTTTTCTAAGGGCTTGGATTTGGTCAAACGACACCAAAGAACTCTCTCCTAGGCACCTCCAATCCTGTGAGATGGACTTTCTTCTTCTGCATCAGAAATTCACCATCAGTGTAAAGCTAAGAGGACTAAAGCTACCATATCTATATGTAGTAAGCTCTTCCCAAGTAATTTCTAAAGAAAGAAAATTACGCATCTGATAATAAAATATCATAATTTTATTCCCAATCTATTCTGATATATTGCTAAAGTAGTGTCAGTAGAAAAATTGATAATAGTATTTAGTAAATTATTACATCATAGGGTAAGAAAATTGTAGCCTAAGCATCAATTTCTCATTTGTATTCTTACATCAAAATGGGTTATATTAATAATCTCCATCCCTATAGCCTTAAAGGTTTTACATCCTACATTTCAAAATCTTTCTAACCAAATCACTCATAGAACTGCAACTCTAATTAGTTCTGCAATAACTCTATCTTTAAATGGAATGACAGCTTCTAAATGTGAACGGTTCTCTACTCTATTTCCTCCAAAATAAAAGCCATTATGTTATGTTATTCATTGTCATATAATATTAATAACTGGACAATTCACGAAAAGATCATCAATGAATTCTCATCATCACACAAATCATCACAACATTTTGTGTCAATATGAATTAGAGTATTGACAAAATTCTACCGGAAAAATCCGAAGTCGCAACTCGGACCAGTCCGACCGGAGGACAAACTCGTGCGGACTCATTAAAAAAACGGGGGTCTAAGAAGGTTAGCGGCCATGATTGTTGAAAAAAACGGGGGCCTCAGAAGGATAGCGGTCATGATTGTTGAAAAAAAACTTGTGTTAAATCTGGCTCGTAAAAGATCTGACCCGACCTGTGTAACTCGCCTTAAAACTCGTATTAACCTGTCATGAACCTATGCAAAACTCGTGCAAACCCGCCCAACCTGCACAAACCCGTCCAAAACCATACAAACTCTTGAAAAACTCGTGCAAATTCCGACCAAACTCGAAAATAACTCGGGAATAACCCTTTGAATTTAAAAAAGTTAGAAAAATTCAAAACAAAAAACTCGGCCAACTCGACCATGACTCCGTCTAACCCGGCCTAAACTAGCAGGTCCGCCAATCCATGGTCCTTACATGGATTGAGGCCGTCCTAAAAAAATTTGACTCATCCAAACTCGGACCATCCAATCCTTTGATCCGTGCGAGTTTGGACCGACCCGATCCGAATCGGACTGAACCGATTCCAATACACTAATCCCTTTTTCTAACCAAATTGCACTTAGTGTGAACTGTTTTTCTTTTTAACCATAAAAATATTCTAATCTTAAGTGGAATTTTAGTCTCCCAAATTAATTCACATTCCCTACGGAGATACCCCAAAATCTAATCCAGTATGAAAAGATTGTACTGTAAAATTTCATGTACTAGTCCATCTTCATTTAATCCGATCCTTCTATTTTATTTAAAGAGACTTTGCATAAAGTCTTTTAAGTCTAAATATTCTTCCTTAAATTTTTCAGGCACTTGTCTTTTAAAATTAGAATCTAATTGCAATTTTGTAAGAGCATCTGCCACAGAAATTCTGTTAGCCACAATATTTATAATAAAGAGTATCTAATTGTTAGTGATCTCTCTCCTATTCAACAATCTTCCTACAAGAGAGTATATTTTCCATCCCTATCTGTTTAAGTAAACTTGAATCAATAAAATCTACATTGATGTTACATCAAAATAAATTTAAGACGATTCTTCTTGGTCGTTACAACTTCGCATTCTTTCCAAAAAAAAATGAAAAAAAAAAAGAAGTCAGTTCAATACATACACGAGAAAAAAAACTGTTTTAATTTAGAAAAGACCATTTCAATTTCAGCATAGATGTGTACTTCTGGATAAAATGAAAACACTTCAGATACAGCAGAAGCTTTTTTTTTTTTAAAAAAAAAAATAGCTTGTGCATCAAACATGTGCACCAATTAATGCAACATACATGTTAGATCAAACTCAAACGGAAAAACTATTTTTTTTTGAGGAAAAAACGGAAAAACTATTGAAGCGCATTAATGATATCTTGCTGATGAAAGTCAATGTTTTTAAATTGGATAAAAAGTTTGGGGGCTGATACGTAGATACCAGATATCAATTATTGATATCGATTTTATTATGAATCTTTAGTTGAGTTATCATGCACATTATTTGAGTTATTATGCATGTTATTTTTTGTAATGAAATAGTTATACATGTTGTCGATTTTATTATGCACCTTTAGTTGATTTATTATACATGTTATTTTCTGTAATGGGATAGTTATACATGTTATTTTTTGGTATCAAATAATGTATAACATGCATAATAACTCAAATAATGTCCATTATAACTCAAATAAATATATATAATAAAATCGATATCAATAGTTGGTATCAAATATGGTATCTACGAAACATTATCCAAAAGTTTATGAGAGGTCACCAAAAATTTTTATCAATCCGTTTTTGATAACTGAATTTTGAATTATATATTTTTAAGTCAGTTAATTTTGATATATCTCCAAATTTAGTTACTACCTCAGTATTTTTAATGATAATGTTAATAAAAATTAACATAAGAGCATGGCTATGGTGCTTTACAAAGTATCAAGCAAGTGGTACTTTGTCTTCATATCTCTAATTTCAAAGCTCAAACGACTGATTCAAACCGTAGAACTCAATTTTCATATTAAAATCTAATTGAAGACCGAATTTTATATATTTTTTTACTATTTTTTAAAGATGTGAAAAATCATTCATATCGAATGGTCCAAAATCATTAGATTAACCGTCTTTTCACCCTCTTCAAAAAATAGTAAACAATTTCTAAAAATTGTAAAATTCGATCTCCAATGAGATTTTAATATGAAGATCAAGTTTTACAGTTTAGATCAATCTTTTGAACTTTGAAATTGAAGATACAGAGATGAAGTACTGTTTGTTTGGTGCTTTGTGAAGTACGTACCGTAACCATGCTCTTAACATAAATTACATCTTTTATCTTCTAAAATATGCATAATAATGTATCTTTCATATATAGTTGCTATGTAGACACCACGTCAATTTTCCGTTAAATATTTTTATGAGAAACAATGAGAGACGAACTTAATGTGGAGATATAATAAAGTTCAGTGAATAGATAATTCAAAGTTGATCGTAATTAATCTGACACAAAGTTTAGTGACCTTCTAGAAAATTTAACATTTTAAATTCGATTACTTCATATGCATTTATATGCATATCACTTTACAGACAAACTATTAACTTTTTAATTAGTTGGTGACTGAAACACATGCATGCATGACAATAAAAGTTCAGATTTTTTTTTTTTTGATCGAATAATAAAAGTTCAGATTAAGCTCGCACATGTGCACATGAATATCACTAACTTCGAATTTAAATAATTAATTTGTGCTCGTACGTAGTTGCCACTTGCCAGATCAAATTTGATATAATTATAGAATTCTTAGGCTGTGTTTCAGAGTTTTTTTTGGAGAGTGAATCGGAGAGAAAGAGGATGAAAGAGGAGAACGAGAGTTTGTAATTCTGCTTCTGAGATTTACTGTAGAAAAAGAGTGGACGAAAGTGAAGGAGGAAAATTTTAGCATTAAACTGTGTATCCAATGTTGCAGTTTTTGACATAACATATTTTTTGAAATAAATATTTGAAAATTTAAACTTAAGCATGGGATTGGCAATCATGTTTCAAGCCATCGTGTACGTGATATAATAACAAACTTTGTAGTTATGATCACATCTTGTGAATTAAGTGTTTTTATATTTAATTTTGAATTAAGTGTTTTTATATTAAAAAATTCAGACAATTTTAATTTAAATAATAGCACATATTTTATATAAGAGCCGGATGTATCAGCTCATTTGATGTTATTGCCCCTTGATATCATGCTTTGACTTTGATTTTGGGATTGAATTTTGAATTACCAACGCTGACTTACATATTTAAATGAAAAAAAAATGATGTTGAAGTTTTTCTTTAGTATAACGTGGCTAATTATTTTATGTATCAAAATTCAGCACTATTATTAATGACAATAATTTAATAAAAATTTGTTGAAATTTTAATTCATAGAATAATTGCTCTTTTAATAATATATAAAAATTAAGTGACCTCACAGTTGCTTTGTATTAGACGCTTGCTCATTTATTTTCTGCACATAATTCCTCCTTGATTTTCTTTTCTTTTCTGGAAGATTTTTAATATGCTATAAGCATATTTCATAGGAAAAAAAGAAGTAAATTAGGTAGATAGCTTCAAACAAATAAAGAGTTAAAAATAATTTGATATGTGACAAATACTGCTCGAAAAAGGCAGGAAATCATTTTCAATTTCCCATGAATTATCTACATATTTATCTTGTATTTTCCAAACAAATAAACAGTTATATAATAATGACCATCATTTTTATTTGACGCACCTTCCCTCCAAATCAAAGATCAGAAAAGTGGCCCCATATATGAAGCGGATTCTCTGCCGCGCAGCACTAACGAACGCTTACGATTTCTTGCGCTGTAAAATACGGACGGCTCAGATTTGATTCAAGGGAGTCTGATATTATAAAGTTTAACTTGCACGAATCTTAATGCAAATTAAAGACTGAGATTTATCGTGCAGGACGCACAGTGTCTGTGCTGCACGGTAGAAGATCTGGTTTGAATATATATATACTCCAATAGTTTGAGAAAACATTGAAATTTGAACGATTCATGGGAACACCACCATTGAATCAACTTTTGACCAGTCTAGTCTGGTCTGTAGTCAACTAGATTTGGGAATGAGATCTTCTAGCCGCACAAAAAATATTATGTTAGTTGTGTTGTAAATTTCAATTTTTGATTTGAATCGAGATTCGTGCGAGCTAAATTTTATAATATCATATCCTCTGAATCAACGTCCGTAGCCTACAACGCAAGAAATCTGAACCGCTCATCGCTGTTGTGCGGCGGAAGAATTGCTTCCCTAGATATGCGGGTGCTTTTTCCAGAATTAACGAAAAAGTTTACAATTTCATTAAAATCTCCATAAAACATTTGTTTTTTATGGCCTTTATGAGCATCCGACAAGAGCTTACGGCCATGGCATAGTAGTAGTGTGAATTTAAAACTATATAATCACATTCACAATTTTATTTGAAACAAAATATTAGAGTTGCAGAGCTTGTAATTGTAATATCTTTGTTGCTATGCTTTATGCTGTAACGAAACCAGACATGGCTGTCAGCACATGATTATGTTCAAATCATGCCTTGTCAATAACTCAATATCATCAGAAATTGAGAATCTTGTAAAGTAAAAAGAAAAAGAGAGAATAAAACCTCAAAAGTTCTCACTTTATAAATAGTCAGATTTATACAAAAATTATTCCCATGCTCAGAACAGAAAAGAAAGAAATTAGATAACTCTGGTATTAATTGCAATATTTTTCTTTTCTGGTAAGGTAGCCGAGAACAAAAAATAATAATATATAAAAAAATAAAAGCAACTCTGTCGTTTTGAAACCGGCTCATATTGCTTCCATAAATTCTGAAATTAAGTAATTCTTTTGGCCAAAGGAGAACATAAAAAAGGAACTTTGTCGTCAACAATTAATACTGAGCACAATTAATTAATTAATGACAAAGTCATTTGCCAACAACCATTCTAGAAATTGCAATGTTGAGCTGATTTATTTATGTTCTTCATTTCTCAAACACCAACCATAAAATCAGCATGCTCCAACTGGAAAAAAAAATAATATACAAAGAAATCCACAAACCGCAGATGCTCTCCA
>CAXKVX010003474.1:0-21569 GCA_964058865.1 Eleocharis quinqueflora | reverse complement strand
TGGCACTAAAGAAATTATCCCACAAAAATTGTAAAATTTTGCATTAAATATTGTATTTTTAATTATTAATACTAATTAGCTTCTCTTATTTAACAAAATTATAAAACAGTTTCAATTCGATTTCCTATATTAATTTTCTAACTCAGTCCTTGCTTATATCATCTCAAAGGGATTGGAAATCGAATCTGCTATCGCGCTATACGTCCAGCGTAGGTGGTTCCTTAAATTGCTTTAAGATTCGTACAAACTAAATTTTAAAGATGTAGACTCCTCTGAATCAAATCCAGATCGCTCATTGCTAACATCGCAGAAAATTATGGGCATCCGATATATGCTGCGCGATAGCAGATTCGAACCCAAGGAATTGGTAATAGAGAAATTCAAAGCAATTACTGTAACAGTATTATACATAACTCTATTGGACAACTGAAATTTTAAGGAATTTTTGTGCCTACCATTTCTCGGGAGATATTTCAAAAATTCACATTTTCTAAAATATTTTTAATGGCGGAGTAAAATCAAATGATTCACACAGCTTTGAAATTTGTACGTGTAAATTCAAAATTATGTGAATTATTCGATTATTACACCACCATTAAAAATATTTCAGGAGATATCCTCTCGTGTTCCAGATTAGAGTATTGAAAATACCCGGGCGGATATTTCAGGAGATATCCTCTCGTGCCCGACCCGTCCCGTGGTCCAGACCCGACCCGTGGTTGGCGGATTCATGGATCTATGGCGGGTCGGGTAGGCCAAAAATTCTCAAACCCGCCCGAACCCGTGCCCTCCCGGATCCGTGCCCGACCCATGCTCGACTCGCCCCAGGACCCGACCCGGGGAACCGTGTAGAAATTCAAAAAAAAATAAAAAAAATTCAAAAAAAATAAAACAAAATTCAAAATATATATATATATTAAAATAATGTGCAGAAAGTTTTTTAGAAATTCAAAAATTCGAAAAGATAGACAGATCCGAATCTAACCCGTCCGGGTTTATCACGGGTCGAGTTGGACGTTTTGGGTTCGAACTCGTGAAAACCCGCCCCTTTGGACCCGTGAACCCATTGTACCCGTGAATCCGTGAATCCGGGCGAGTCGGATCCACGGATACCCGACCCGGCCCGTATGTAGAACACTATTCCAGATGATGCAGATTCTCACCTAGAGAACTGTAACTATGTCGGAGCATATCCCAACCATTTATTCACCTTGAGATGTGCTTATTCCGGTTGGTCGGATTTTGATTATTTTTTCAATCCGATTCATATTAATCGAGTTATTGCTATTATAATTCATCATCAATTCGCATAATTCAAAATTCAATTCAATCCATTCTTTTATGGTGGTCGGATTATGCGGATTTTGATTAAAATAAATTATCTCGTGTAAAATGCATCAGCAACATATAAAACTCATTTTCATTAATCATAATAAGCAAGTTGTTACAGATTTTTTTTTTTTGGATTTGCATATTGTTTGTATATAAGTCTTGACAGATCTATAAACATGAGAGACAAAAAAAAATACACGCTTTGATTCAAAGTATAAAAATATGATAACAACACTATTCACATCTTATCCAACATTCTCATTATTTATAGAATAGATTTTGTTGATTGTTAAAATTATTATTCAAAATAAATTATTGTAACAAAATCTGATAGATTTAGTGGAGACAGATTCACGTACGGGTCGGATTTTTAACCATTCTTTTTTAAACTATCCGTAACCAATAATATTTTAGCGGATTAATTCAAATTCAATCAGTAACCAATTCAATAAAATTTAAATCCGATATTTTCGAATCGAATTGAGTTGGATCAGGTGGGTTGGACGAGTTATCCGAATTCATGTACACCCCTTACTACGTTGCTTAGTGGACTCGCGTTGTCATAAATGTATAGTACTTGAGCGAATTACTAGAGTACAGGAGGGAGACAAGGATGCAGAGATAGTTGCTCCATTTTACTGTCGTTTCCATTATTTGCTTAGAGAAGGAATAATTATGTTATTTTTTGCTTTGTAAGCGATTTACTATTTCTACGTATGTAGTGTTTATATAAAATTGAGATTAGTATTTCTTTGTAATAAGAATTTTATGATAATCTTGGTGACTTCGCGTCAGTCGTGAAGCTGAGTAGACAATTTTATTCAATTTAGTCTCACTTTTCTTTCAATTATTTTCCTTTCTTCTCTTTAATCTCATTTCAACACTAATAACGTAACAATTGTGGTATTAGAGTCCAAGATCGTATCTGGACGAGTTGTTGAATATTTCCTCATGCCTACTACTCGTTCTGGTAATGCTTTCTCTGGCTATTCCATCTTAGATCTAACTCAACTCAATGAGGGCGTGTTTGGATCACCAAAAATAGCACTAACCATGGATAAGGGTTGCTATCCACACAAAAATGTGATCCAAACATGATTTAGTAAGTTGTGAGTAGTGTTGGTTAGTGCTATTTTGTTAATCTAACAAAATGGTAGGATTAGCAAATTAGCACATGTCATGGTTAGCAAAATTATTATTTTATTACATTGTAATCATCATCTTGATATTATTATTATTATTATTTTAATTGTCATTATTTTATTATTATTATTATTGTCATTGTTATTTTATTAGTATTATTATAATTGTCATTATTATTATTTCTTTTAATATTATTGTAATTATCATTATTTTATTATTATTATAATTGTCAATATTATTATTTTAGTAGTCATTATTTTTTTATTATTATTATTATTTTATTAGTATTATTATAATTGTCAATATTATTATTTTTATTATTATTATTGTAATTATCATTATTTTATTATTATTATTATTGTCAT
Organism: Eleocharis quinqueflora; assembly: GCA_964058865.1. Classification (NCBI taxonomy): domain Eukaryota; kingdom Viridiplantae; phylum Streptophyta; class Magnoliopsida; order Poales; family Cyperaceae; genus Eleocharis; species Eleocharis quinqueflora. The sequence continues at coordinate 18,729 of CAXKVX010003474.1, read as the reverse complement.
TAATATTATTTTATTATTATTATTATTTTAATTATCATTATTTTTTATTATTATTATTTTATTAGTATTATTATAATTGTCATTATTATTATTTTTATTAATATTATTGTATTTATCATTATTTTATTATTATTATAATTGTCATTATTATTATTTTATTTTTATGATGATTATTTTAATTGTCATTATTATTTTATTAGTATTATTATAATTGTCATTATTATTATTTTTATTTATTATTATTATTGTAATTATCATTATTTTATTATTATTATTTTATTATTATTATTATCGTTAAAAAACTAAAATAATTTATTATTTATTAACTCACTATCACTACTCCAAATGTGCAATCCAAACAACATTTTCACTAACCTAGATAGCACAAAATTAGCACTATTTTTGCACTAACCTAGATAGCAAAAAGTAACCACTATTTCAACCACTAATCTAGATAGCACTATTTTTACACTAACCATGACATGATCCAAACGCACCCTGAAAGTGTTAATTTTCTAGCTATGGAGATGCAAGCTTGTGATGAAGCTACTCAAGCATCCAATCGTTTGCAAGAAGAGCGCTTCTCAAATCATGACAATGATTGAGAAATTGCAGCCCCAACCTCAACCTTTTCATCATAATAAAGGTCGTGATGGTGCTTACTCAGGTGGTACAACTAGATCTAGTGATATGGTATTTGAACCAATAGGAGAGGGATATGTCGATGTTGATCATGAGATGAGGCACAATATTCGATTTGAACATCCCCATCAGGTTCGTAGAATTCTCTTGCCACGATTAGAGATGTCGAAATTTTATGGTACTAAAACAGACGATTGGGTAGAGAACTGCATGTTCTACTCTTATTATTATCAAAAACCTGAACAGTATAAGGTAAAGATGGCAACTAGGAGTTTTGTAGGTGATGCTGAAGAATGATTTAGTTGTTATCGTATTGAACATCATGATCCACCATAGCAGATACTTGCGGATGCTATTTTTGCTCGTTTTGAAAACTATAGCTCATTTGAATCCAGTTAGTCAATTCATGGGGGTACTCAAAGTGGGTCAGTGGAAGAGTTCATTAAAGATTTCCAAAGGGTATTGATGGTACAAACTGGATTAAAAGTGAATATTTCTTTATATGGACATTTATTTCTAGACTTAAAAGGAACATACATAAATCTATCAATCTCTTTAAACAAAAAAAAGTAGGATGAGGCTTTTAATATGGTTTTGGAAATTGAGGATATGGTTAGTGGAGGTGACATGGGCATCGACATTCTCAAACAATCTTATCACACTACTAGTTACACACAAAATTCTCAATCTGTTAGGTACACCAGGAATTTTGAACATTTTGTCAAAACTTCAAAAGAGCCCTTGCCTAATACTAAATCAAGTCTCAATCCTAAAACTGCTTCAAGTCAGTTTCTTAAGCCCTCCACCAACCTCATAGTTGATAAAAAAAAAGCTCTGAAATTATGTTTTAAATCCAACGAGAAATGACATCAAGGCCACATTGTGCCAAGGGATTTTATGCCATTGAAGAGGATGATAATCCTGAACAATTGGTTAGAGAGGAGGAACCTGAGTTGCAAGGTGAAGAGATTGAAATACCAGAGGAGGAGGAAGAGCAATTAGTCACCTTGAGTTCCTTCACATGCAAAGATGCTACTAGTACATTCAAGTACTTATTGGAGCAGAAGATAAATACTCCTATGCAGCATAGAGGATTGAGTAAACTTTTGGGTCTCAATTATAAAATTGAGTATAAGAAGGGGGTAGAGAATAAGGTGGCAAATGCCCTCTAGAATAGAGGAGCACGAGTTGAATGATGAATCAACAGGGATGTTGTTAACGTTAAGTGAATTAATTTCTCAATGGGTAGAAGATGTAGGGAAGAGTTATATATGTGATCCATGGATCGAGAATTTGTGATCAAAATTGAGATCACCACCTAACCCTAATAGGGCACATCATTTGTTTGAATATAATGATATCTGTAGATATAAAAATAGGATTCGTATAGAGAAGGGAGAACAATGGAGACAAAATATTGTGAAAGAATTACATCCCTCAACTCTGGGAGGCCATTATGGCATAACAACTACTTCCCACAAGGTGAAAAGGAATTTCTATTGGTCATGTCTCAAGGATAGTATCCATCCAGTTCATACAACAATGCACTAATTGTCAACTTAACAAAGGTAAACACAGCTATATACTCTTGGCTATTTACAATCCATACCAATTCCTACAGAAGCTTGTGTGAACATTGGCATGGATTTCATTACCGATCTACCCAATTCCAAGGGGTTAGAGGTAATTTTGATGGTAGTTGATAAGCTAACTAAATACTCTCACTTTATGGATTTATCACACCCTTTTACTACAACAATTATAGCGCATGCTTTCCTAGACAATGCGTACAAATTACATGATTTGCCTCACAATAAAGTCTTTGATAGAGACCCTATATTCACTAGCAGATTTTGGAAAGAACTCATGATCAAATTGGGAGTTCATTTGAACATGAGCACTGCATATCACCCTCAGTCTGATGGCTAAACTGAGAAGGTGAATCAATGCTTAGAACAATATTTGAGAGTTGTGGTTCATGATAAGAAAGGGAACTGGAATGCATACCTGTCACTTGCAGAATGGTGGTACAATTTCAACTGGCATAGGGTTTCACCTTTTGAGGCTCTCAATGGTTATTCGCCGCAACTTTCAGCTCTAGAGAGCACCTAAGAGTTCTGCTGATAGTGTGAATGTGTGGTTGAGAGATAAGCAAGCTACCATGATGCAATTAAAAGGCAATCTACAAAGAGCACATGAAAAGATGAAAAAGAATGAATATAGGCAGATGAGTGAAAGAAAATTCAAGGTGGGAGACTGAGTGTATCTAAAACTTCAACCATATCATCAGATGACAGTGGAAGGGATTAAAAATCACAAGCTAAGCTCCAAGTACTATGGTCCATTTGAAATAATACAATGTGTGGGTTCAGTGGCTTACAAACTCAACTTTCCTCCTAGTTCAATGGTGCATTCGATGTTTCATGTCTCTCAGTTGAAAGGTAAAATTGGTACTAATCAAATACCTGCACCTACTGTACATATTGGCAATGCAGAGTTCAATTTGACTCAAGTACCACGCCTTGTTATTAGAAGACGAATTGTACCTCGGCGTAATTTGACACAAGCTCAACTATTGGTCCAATGAAAGGGGCAATCGATTGACGATGCTACATGAATCGATTATGAGGAAATGGCCAACAAATTCCCTGACTTCATTCTTGAGGGCACAAAATTTTTGGAGGCGGCAATGCAACGAAGCATAGGGGAATTTAGGGTGATCGTTGAGCTGTTTAATTTGATTGAGGAGGAAAGGAGCGCGGGCAGCACGAACAACTCAAACGGGCAGAAAAAGTTTAATGAAGAAGACATTGACGCTTGGGCCCTACATGGTATTAATAAAAACTGACTCAAGTACCACGCCTTGTTATTAGAAGACGAATTGTACCTCGGCGTAATTTGACACAAGCTCAACTATTGGTCCAATGAAAGGGGCAATCGATTGACGATGCTACATGAATCGATTATGAGGAAATGGCCAACAAATTCCCTGACTTCATTCTTGAGGGCACAAAATTTTTGGAGGCGGCAATGCAACGGAGCATAGGGGAATTTGGGGTGATCGTTGAGCTGTTTAATTTGATTGAGGAGGAAAGGAGCGCGGGCAGCACGAACAACTCAAACGGGTAGAAAAAGTTTAATGAAGAAGACACTAACGCTTGGGCCCTACATGGTATTAATAAAAACTGAGTCCTTATGCTGCTTAGTAGACCCGTGTTGTCAGAAATGCATACTTGAGGCGAATTACTGATGAACTGGCGGGGGACAAGGATGCAGAGACCGTTGCTCTATTTTACTGTCGTTTTCATTATTTGCTTAGAGAAGAAATAATTCTGTTAATTTTTGCTTTGTAAGCAATTTACTACTTTATACGAATGCAGTGTTTATATAAAACTGAGATTTGTATTTCTCTGTAATAAGAATTTGATGATAAGCTTGGTGACTTGCTTCAGTCGTGAGATGAGTAGTCAATTTTATTCAATTTAGTCCCACTTTTCTTCTAATTATTTTCATTTCTTCTCTTTAATCTCATTTCAAGTTTTCAACACTTAAGAACGTAGCACTTTGACCTTCTACCCCGAACAAGAGAACCAGAACATGGTAGTGAATCTAGTACGACATAACTCAAATTTGCAAGAGAAAGAGAAAAAGAAACAAGGAGCTAGAACCAAACCTAGCGGCAACTGTCAGATCTCAATTTCATCGAAGCTGAAACACAGAAGCAGAAGAGAGAAGAAAAAGAAGAGATAACCGTTGAAATAGAAGTAGGGCAATCAGGACAGTTTGGGCAATTAAAATTAGGGACGGTGACAAGCGGGGGCCAGCTGCTCGAATTTGTGTTTGTAAGTTAGAATAGAAGAACAAGATTAAATCAATAGGATCCAACGGCTGGAAACTCATGAGGTCGTTAGTTAGTTACAGAGATTAGGATAGGGGCTGATTAGCGTATAAATAGACAGTCATGTACACAATTAAGCATGGAAAATGAAAATTAGAACTCTTTGTTACACTGTTATTCTTGTGCTTGGGTTCCTGAGTACAATCGTTTAGTTTAATTCTTCAAATACTTTTCTCCATTCTCCCGATCAGCATATCAAGTGAACTGATCATCATCTCCAAGTGAACTGATCATCACCTCCAAGTGAACTGAGCTGCTGACAGCGACCGATAAGAGCGATAATGCAAGATGCAAAGCACGAAAGCGATGATTGATTGCAGTGATAAGAGAAATTTAGTGGATCCACGTGTCAAAGAAATATCATTTTGCACGAAGAGTCGAAAGAGGAGAAACGATGGCAGCATATGAATCGAGGAACCGTATCCTCTACCCTACTTTTCTACTTGGCAACAAATGCTGCATTTTAATTTGAAACGTCGGATTAAAGATCGACGCTCGATCGTCACTGATATGATTTCAGAAGAGTTTTGGTTATTAAATCACGATATTTGATCTTTGATCCGAGGGTCCCGATCAAAATGCAGCATTTTGCTGCAAAAAAAATGGGGCAAAGGATTTTGTTTTGATGAATCGAACTCTATTGGCCGGGACTATATCCTCTTCGCGCATTTTTTTTGCTCATTCTGCACAGGTTAATCTGAATTGTCAGATTAAAGATGAACGTTCGACCATCACTAATATGACTCAATGAATTGTTGATCTTTGTAAGTAGGGTCCAAATTAATCTGTGCAGAATGAGCACAAAAAACTTCGGATTTCGATTCTCTAGTGACCTAATTCACAAATTATCTGATTCTGGTACGGCCCATATTGACTTATTCGCGATATTTACATCCGTACTAAGATTTATACGGCCCAATTCTTTCCTTTCAAAGCCCGATACATACAACTCACCTCTTACAAAGGAAATGAACCTCATTTTCCTTTTTGATTGAAAACTGGAGATAACCGATCGTTTTCAAAATGGAGATCATATGAAATCTAACCGACTGACTATTTCCCTAGTGACCTAAATGGAATTTTTGCATACAGTGCCAGAAAAAAATTTACAGATAAGGCTAACTATTTCCTAAATTATCACAGAAATCAAGGCCGCAACTAATATTTGCGTTCTTAACTTTTTTTGGGCACAAGTATTATTTACGTCTCTAAAGTATAAAATTTGTACTGAAATCTTAAAAAAAAAATGCATAGAAGCTGAAAAAAATTGAAAAAATTGCTCGTGATCTTGACTTTCTATGAAATTTTTAGAATGCTTTGACTATTTCTGTTGAATAAATTTGTTCTGTGCCCTCTATCAAAATTATCCTACAGGTTGCCGACATAAAGCTTATCGGACACGCGTCCAAGTTCCAACGGTTCGATTCTGTCTGTACAATTAATTATTGATGTTAACCGACTTTTAATCATTGTCATTTGTCAAGAATGTCACTTTGCCTCGGATAGAGGTTTAATCGTATATATATATAATATAAAATCATAACTTAGATCTAGTACTAATAACTAATGTGGTCCTTAATAAATTTATTATATATATATGTATATATATATATTATACAACCTGTGTGGCAGGAGATCTCAGCACGTACAGCCATGTAACGCTGTTCGCCACATCTGTCTCGCGTGACGTACAATTGTACGGAAAAAACAGTATAGACACGCCGAAGGCATTACGACTGTTTACTCTATTGAGGTTGTGCCATGTGGCGGATAGAGAAACTAGGAATCCAAATTTTCGGCAGCGTAGAGGATCCGCATAGCAGGGATGTAAACGGATCGGATTGGATGAATTGTCTTGTCGTATTTTTATTTGTTAAAAATTTTCGAAGTCGAATACAAATTCAAATAATTTCGAATACAGATATTATATCATCCGATACGTCTACAGCCCTACCGCGTCGTCCGTTTTACTAGATTTGTGTCTGTAAACTCAACTTCCTACAGCTCATTGTGGCCGATCAATTCGTACAGTGCACAATATCTAAATTGTCATTTTCGCGAAAGAAAATCGACACATTTATTGAAAGAAAGTAGGAGTTTCGTATACCCTTTCAAAGCTTCAATATTACTTATTTCTCCTCTAAATTCTGAATTACGTATTTTTCTTTCAAAACTTCAGAACTAAAAAATTTACCCATTATTATTTTATGTATTAGAATTTAGAACTTATTTTACATGTGTAAAATACTCATTTTATCCTTACTTAATAACATAAAAATGTAACTTGTTTAATAAAATGATCGGTCTTATATTTGATCGATTTTTAGAGAAAATTTTTCATTTATCTAATTCTGATGCAGATACAAGGAGACACCATTGTATATACGTCAAGAGTGAACAATTTGTCATCATAAATCAATCAAATATAAGATTGATGTTTTTCTCAAATAAACTACATATTATTTACACTTTTAGTTAAGAGTAAAATGGATATTTTGTACATTTAAAATGAGTTAATACAAAAGACAATAAATTGATAAATTTGTTAATTTAAAATTTAAAGAAGCAAATAAGTAATATTCTAATTTAGAAGAAAAATACTTAATATTGAAACCTTTTAAGAACGTACATGAAGTTCCTCCTAAAAAACATGGGATCAAGTGGTTCTATTTTATTTTATAGAAAATCTTTGAATTGCACTCTAACACGCTGCAGATGTTTTTTTTTTTTTGTGTGTGCTTAAATCTAGATTGCAATAGGCTGAAAACAGTTTTTTTTAGTTGAAAGGAATGTGATTTTTGAAGACCTTTAATGATGAATTTAAAAATTCAAGATAATCCATGGCTCAATAATTAAGTTTTTTATAATTATCGGCAGTTGTCTTGAATTAAAATGGGTGAGAGTTCTCTGAAAACTAACTATTAGCTTGATAATCTTAACATCATATTTTTTTTTAAAATACAACCTCATATGGATTTATCACATGTTGTATACAAATTGAACATTGATTGGTATACTATCGAAGTTCAGTTAATATGGACCGCTGTAAATGTTATGCCCTTTTAATGATCTTTTATGGAATATCAACTAGTATTAAAATTACGTAAAATTTAAAAACATTCAATCTAAAATTTTAAGATTTTATTTATAATGTTTTTCTGAGTATTTTTATAAATTATTTCAAAATTTGTTGTCTAAAATTGTCGAGATAAACAATTCTCACACAACCTCTACTGTCTAAGTTTTTTTCTCACACAATCTCTGCTATATACTAAGCATCTATATGTGATATATTGACCACTGTGATAAAAAATTATCCCCTGTCTAAACGCGTAAGAAAAAAACTTAGATATACCACATATAGATATAATTTGATACTCCGAGTCGCTTCAGATTATTAGATACATCAACATGACAACATCTGCATTATAGATCAAGATTATAAAGTCAGAAGAGTCGAACTATCTAGTATTTTATCTTTAATGTATCTAGTGTACTTATTTTTTGTTAGTTTGTGGGTTATTATCGTTTTGCTCTCAGGAGTTGGGAGTTAAAATATTGGAACTTCCAAAAACAATGAGATTGCAAAATCATAAATTAAATGTTTGATTTAAAAATATCATTTTAACATGCCCAGCAAATTTTGACAACACAATTCAAAATTCGTTCATATTTAGGAGTTTCCAAGCCAAAAGTTATTGCAGTTGGAGTTTTGGACAAAAATAAAAATAAAATAAAAACATAAAATAAAACAAGGACTCAGTCGAGTACTGTGGGAACTGGGAACAATTAAATAATCTCCAAGGTGGCAAGGTGGCAAATTGGAAGTCATGTTTGTTATGTCCGAGTCAAAATTGGATACGAGTAAGGGTTGACCGTTATCCCGGTTTTTTTATTAATGAGCAAAGACAAAAAAAGATTGTTTACAAATGTCGAAAATCGCGGTGTGTTGGTAACACAGTTCAATTAGAAAATTAACTTGAACGGTGGTGTGAATATCGTTCAAAAAACACAAATTGTGAAGGTGTTGACAGATAAATGAATTGGACGTGTTCACAACACCGTTCAATTTGAATTTCCCATTAGACAATACTGTCAACCGCGTCTGTTGCAATTTTTCGACCTTTCAAAAAAAAAATCTCTCTTCTTATCATTATATATCATAATTTGAAGGAAAATTTAATTATATGTCACTCCATAAGAGTTCAATTAGGAGAATGTCACTCAATAACAGTAAATTAGAAATAAGTCCCTATATTTTGAAAGAGTTTATATTTATGTCATTAACTCTATTTAAACAGAATTAAAAAAACAAATTAATTAGAAAATGTCCAATATGTCCTCAGTAGTTTTGTTTTTTCTAATGCAGATCCTCTCAGCTTCTGCCTCTGTCTAGCCCCGCCTAGCACCGCTCTCCTCTGGCTCGTCTAGCTTCGCCTTGCCTCCATGTCTCTCTCTTTTCCCCGTGCCAGAGTTTTGCTGTAGGGGAGTCGATCGAATTTCTTTAATCAACTTCTGGCTATTATGCTGTTTGACCAGTTTGGTTCCTACAGCAAAACTCTCTCTCTTTTCTATGTTGCTAAAGGCACTTTGGATATTTTTTAATTAATTTGTTTTTTAGTTCGGTTAAAATGAAGTAAATGACATAAATATAAACTCTTTCAAAATCTAGTGACATATTTCTAATTTATTATTATTGAGCGGCATATAACTAAATTTCTCTAATTTGAATTATTAAAAGAAATCGGACCGTTATCCGTTTACACCAGCCACTTGACTGTCACACGAATGTTCTTCAACTATTGTTTTAAGTGCTGTTTTTTTGGATCAGGGACGGTATCAAGTATCAACAAGGGAAGAAAAAAGTTAATAATATAATAATATTTGCATCCAGAGATGCTGATGTATGATGAGGATGTATGTTACTAAATTTTTTTTTGACATGATTTAAGTATTATTTGATAATAATAATAATAATAATAATTATTATTATTATTATTATTAAATAATACTTAAATCATGTCAAATTATTATGTTAGTATTATTTAATAATTAATAGTATGTATCAGAAAATTACATATAAAGAATAATTATTATAACTTAACGTGATTTATGTATTATTTGATAATAATAATAATGATTATTATTATTATTATTATTATTTAATGGTATGTGTCCCGAAAATTACATATTTGATGGTTATGTTGTATTTTTGACAAGGTATTAATTTCAGAAGAGTAATAAACTGCATTTCTTACATGCATTCTAGTCATATTTATATATATTTTTTTAAATATTTATATTGATGCCATAAGTATTTATATCTTGAATTGTCAGAAATTAATTTGCTAATTTTAAAAGGTAGAATGTCAAATTTGTCCTTCTAAAAGTTTGAAATTACGTATTTTTTCCTTCAAACTTTCTAATATCATATTTATCATTTTAAAACACAAAAAACTCTCATATATACACATTTCTTTAGCCATTGTATTAAAACCAACTGCACACAAATAAATTCAATTTTATCCTCATATTAAATAATTTTTTTTTTGATAATAGTATTTGCTCGTTTGATAAATAAACGAAAAATATAGGCAAACTATTTTCTTTTCTTATGTCTCCATGCTGCTTTACATTCTTGTGTACACAAATATATACATCTATATTCCATTTTATCCTCATATGCTGATGTTGTTAACTAAATTTGCTTTTATTTAATATGTGGATAAAATATAAATTTAGTTGTGTAGAGTTGTTTTTAATGGAACGAATAATAAATATGAGAGATTTGTGTTTTGAAAGTATAAATATGATAGTACAAAATTTGGAGGAGAAAATATATATTTTTAAATTTTTAGAAGGACATATATAAAGTTCTACCATTTAAAAAAAAATACATTTTTGGGACATCGAAACTAGCACCATTTTCTTCTTCTTTTATTACGATTATTTTATTTTTTTTCTAAGAACATAAAAAGTTGTGTCAAAAGTCCTCTCACTATGAATTTTTTTCAGTCGGCACTCGGCAGGGACTCTGATATGATGTAGCTCTTGCAAGAAAAAAGATAAAGAACAAAACGAACGAATGTTGACTTTTGGTAGTTTCGCCATTAGGCTTTTGAAAATTGCAAATCAGCCACGGTGTAAATTGTTTATTTATTTATTTATTAGAGAGAATGTAAAAAATTTACATGTTCTTATTTTTTTTAAGAGCATCTTCATCTCTGAAATTCTTAGAGTTTCTAAATTATTGTCACATTAATTTTAGAAATTTTGATTTTTTTTAGTTTTTAAACTTTCCATCTCTAAAACTGAAAATTTGAGTTTCTAAATTGCCACGTCAACAAATATTACTAATATTATAGCAGACCGATCAATTTTGGCCAATAATTAATCCACGTCAGAGTTTATAAACTCTAAAGCATAGTTGCTAAATAAGAAACTCTTGAACAAAATTTCTAAATAAAAAACTCATTTACATCTATGAAACTCATTTAGAAACTATCACGTCAGATTAGAAATTTCAAGAATTTCAAAGATGGAGATGCTTTAAATATATTAAGTAAAACCGTCATGATATCTTAAATTTATCTTAGATGGAGATGAAAGTCTTATTCACTCATGCCCAATTTAAATTTTTATTAAACTTTTTTTTAACATTTTGATTTTTTTTTAATTTTAAATTCAGATCTTTCACAGAAAGAACGCTGCTTTTTTTCGTGTGAAATCAAATAGAAAAGTGAAGTGCATTGTATACTATTTTTTGTGCCGTGTGTTGACAACTTAAAACATAATTAATTACTAAATTCAATATTTTATTCACAATATTTCCAACTAAGTGGTATCTAGCTGAATAACTAATTCTAACTTATGGTCCTATTGTTTATCATCAAAATTAAGGTTAAATGGTTTTTTGTACCATTCTAGTGTGGTAAATTCAGAAACTTCTCATGTTTTCTAGTCGATTCCTTAACTGGCCATCACACATCACGTTTCAATTTGTTAAAATTACAGTGGTAACTAAATCACAAGAAATTTAACTTAGTACCGAAATTATGAAAATCGCACTGGCTCAGTTAAAGCAATAAAGAACTAATATATCGATTTCTTCATTGATCCCTCTGTCGATCTCAACAGGACAGGTCCAGTTGAGTACACTTTGTATGTTGTTTTTGTTATAGTACATGTTGTTTTTAGTATTATGCATGTTGTTTTTGTTATTATACATATAATTGACCGAACGCTCCACTAAAAACGAATGTCGCTACGCTCGTCGACGTGGATCGCTACGCTCATCGATGCGGAATGAACGAATCCAGTTGCATTTATTTTAAAAATAGTTCTAGTTATTATGCATGTTGTTTTTGTTATTAAGCAAATAATTAACATGCAAAATAATATAAATAACATGTATAATAACAATAACACCATGCATAATAACGAAAACATAATAAATTATAAGTAGAACAAAAACCATAATGAACTTAACATATAAATCATAAGAATTTTGACTGTTATGCATGTTATTAGATGCACAATAACAAAAACAACATGCATCATAAGTAAAATAATTTTTCGTCGGAATTCAACTGGACGCGTCCAGTGTGATCGGCTTGAAATCGGCATGACATTTTCCAAAGCCATATTCATATGTATTTGAAACATTAAAAGACTTCGCCAGTGTATTAAAAACAAAGAGCACTATTTTTCCTGTTAACTAAAAAATAAATTTAAAAATTGATGCAAATTCTCAAGTCTACAAAAAATAATGAATAATTTTTTTACCAAGCAGCTTGAAATATATAAAATCAAATAAATAAGCACTACAAAATTCGATCGGTAGTTCTGGATGGAGAATCATGCTTAGCATAATTAACCAAAAGTTGTTAAAAAAATGCACATAGAGTCTAAATTACAGTGCATCCATTAAATTGAATTGTGATATCTAATTCTCTTAAATATGGATATTTTATAACAAAAATAATACACGTACTAATTAGTAATAGGAAAAACAAGAAAATTAATTACTCTTACTTACTAAATAATTGTATAGCGTGGTGCAACATAAAAAGTACATTTAAAAAAATACAATTCAAAATGAAATGTAATATGAGAAAATTAATTCAACACTTTTTAGTTTTCCCACAACAAACTGCAGTATATATTTATATATTTCAACATGATATGTTTAACATTAGAGTATTATTTTTTCGAACTAATTACCTCTCAATTTGTGATCGTGCCGCCAAAAAAATTGTTGGAAGAAAATAATTTTACTTATTTTCACTTAATTCCAACAATTAATGCTTGACACTTTTCTTTCGAAATAAATTTTATTCTATTTAATTTCGAAATAAAGTGGTGAAAGACACTCTTAAAAAAAATTTAAACATTTTGCAAAACTTTATGCTTGCTTGTCTCTGCATGCAATTTGATCTTTCCTGTTAAATTTATAAATTTATATAATTGCATCCTGTAATAGTTCATGTTACATTCGTCTGCAAGATAAGTATTTGCATATGTCACTTTATCTTTTTACCCCTCAGTTCAAAAAGGATGCCGAAAGGTATGAGATGTCAATTGATATATAATATATAAATATTCTGTTCTTGGAAAGAATTAAATGCACTGGAAGATCTGAGCACAGATTTTACCACTTGGTGGTGAACACGACACAGAGAGAGAGAGAGAGAGACTGGTACGTTGATATCTTACTGAAAATATCTTCTAAACTTGGCGACCTGTAATTGAGAGGTACACTTTGTTTTCTATTTTTATAATGAATAGTGTTACGTAGATAACATATGATATCGATTTTATTATGCATTTTAATTGAGTTATTATGCATATTATTTGAGTTATTATGTATGTTATTTTATGTTATATTTTTATTGAAAAAAATATTATGTATGTTAACAAATTAATGTGCATAATAATTCAAATAGTATGCATAACTATTTTAGTACAAAACATAACGTGCATAACTATTTCAGTACAAAAAATAACATGCATAATAACTCAAATAATATACATAATAACTCAATTAAAATCGATGCAACTTGCAGACAGTTTTTATATTAGAAAAAAATATGGGTTACATTTCTCTAAAACATGTATTAGATCATTAATCAGTTTGATGATCTCACAAAATCGTAATAAATCAGAATTTTTTTAGCATTGTAAACAGCTCTTTAATCACCGAATCTCAATCGACAAATTAATGAATTATGCATGCGGGGCCTTCGAATTTTTTTTTTAAGAGATTAGGCATCCGACATGCAACATTAATTTCTACGCAACCTGTCATCCGGTTTGATTTTTGACATTTTGCATCTTTTCTTTTGTTTCAATAATGTTCCCTCTTTTGCAAATATCTAATTTCAGAAATTCTCATATATATCCATGTTTTCCTCCTCTTATCAGCTCAACTACTACCACCATAGCCAACAAAGAATTCTTTTATATATTTTCTATACATCTTAGGAAAAGATGACATCTGTTTGCTATTTAATTTTGAGGCCTACGTGTACCGCAGAATTCTTTTTTCTAATTATTTGTTGTCGTAGCGTTTTAGTGTATTATTACAAGTGAGGATAATGATATTTCAAGAAGCATCAATTAGACAATAATTTGAGTAGCTTTAATTTTAAGGTGCAAATGACGGGTTCAAATAGTTTAATTTGATCTTCATATAATTTTTTTTTGAAAATCGAATTTATATTTTTTATTGAGAAATGAAATTATTTTTATCAGATGGTTCAAATTAGGGTTTAAAAAAAATTCGGGCGAGTCTACCCGTTCGGATTCACAGATCTATCACGGGTCGGATTGGCCCCAAATCCTCCAAATCCGTCTAAACCCGTGTAGACCCGTGCCCGACCCGTCCCAAGACCCGCCCATGGACCCGACCCGTGGATCTGACCCGTAGATCCGTGCAAAAATATTCAAAAAAATACAAAAAATTCAGAAAAATTCGAAAAAAATCGAAAAAAATTCAAAAAATTGGACGGATCCGACCCGACCCGCCCGGACCCGTGCCCGACCCGTCTGGACCCGCCCGGATTTATCACGGATCGGATTGAGGGTTTTGAGTTCGGACCCGTGCATACCCGCCCCGTCGTACCCGTGGATCCGAACGGGTCGGATCCACGGGTACCCGATCCGCCTCGTTTTGAGAACCCTAGTCCAAATCCTCTAAATTAACGAATTTTTCACTCTTTTAAAAATAGTAAAAAAGTTTCTAAAATATCGTAAAATTTGAACTAGAAAAATATTTTAATACGAAGTTATTACATAATATTTGACCCGTCTGTGGATAAGCACTCGCAGATTGACGGAGTTATTTTGAGACCGTCTAAATTTCAAAATTCTCATTCCAGGTGTAAAACAGGCTACCGAACCAAGTTTTTTAACTTTTGTCATGAGCCTGCATTTGTCATCATCTTATTCAGTAATACAACGCGTGTCATCGAAATCTTTCAATTGAATACCAAAAAACAGGCACAATTTCTATATGTCATTGTTTACAATTGCCTTTTTGAAGAGATAGATACAAGTGGCACAGTAATTTTTCTATGAGTATACATTACGTTGTCAATGTCAGTCCCTAGTTCGTTGTTTATAGTCCGTAAACCATCGTAGAAATCCTTTGGTGAGCATTGCAACCGACTAGTACTCTCCGCCAGGTGTAGAAACTAGAAACCAGAAAGAAAAGATAAAAATTAAAAAGCACAATCTACAAAATTACCGAAAAGGCGGGAAAGCAATATAGAAGATCTCAAATAGATCCCATATAGATATCAAGAGAAAAAAATATCAATCAAGAGAATAAAATCCCCAACGTGGCAACGTTCAGATTGCAATCTTTCTTTACGCTATCCCAAAGGCACCATAAATAAGTAAATAAATTCCTCTCCATAGTCTCATCCACAAATTTCTGAAATTGTACCTTGCCTTTCTATACTACACTCAAGGCTTCCACTCAATTAAAACGCTCACACTTCTCTCGCTTTATCTCTTTCTCCCGTTTCGTGTCGCTTTTTTTTGCACTTCTAAAACGGCTCAGATTTTCTTTCTACTTGTGTAACGGAGCAAATTCGATCTAGGTTAGGCGAGGTGTCATCTCTCCTGTGAGAACTGAGAATAATGGAGCGCCGCCGCTCCTACGGAGAGGGTTCCGGCGATCTTCGGAGTTCCTCTGGGAGTATCTTCGATATTCCTTCAAAGGGGGCTACCATAGACCACTTGAAACGGTGGCGTGTAAGTTTTATTTTATTTTAGCTTTGTTAATGTCTTTTTTTTTTTGCATTTCTCAGCGTTTTTATTTATTTCCTTTTTTTTCCTAAACTATGAGCAATCTGATGAACTCGTTTGTTTGTTATGGAATTCACTCAATAGCTCACTGATTTTTACGCTCTCATTATTATTTATTTTAGCTACGAGTGCCTATCGTCTTAGTAAATTTATATTTCCACTGACAAAATTGTAATAAACAAATCTAGTTGTTTCTTTCTTTAGAACATATAATATTTAATTAACTTTTTGGTATGGAGAAACCTCGCTTTATTACTATTTTCTCTATGCTAAGTTCCTTATGGTCTCACATTCTCACTGTAGGAATTGATTGATAATTTGATTTCATGATAATCTCTTTTTTTCCTAATCATATGCAACTCAAAATAAACAAAAATAGTTTTCACTGAGAATGAAGAATTATTTTCTTCTATTTGCCAGAATCTCACCTAACATTCTAACAGTCGCTTAATTACTGTTTCGAGCCATTTCTAGAAAAGCTTGGTTGATTAGTTGTTTGTTGTATCAATATTGTCTAACAGGAAAATATATTAGATACTTCTGAATTTTAATCAGCATAAATATGTTTTCAAATAATCAATTTTTATCTTACTACTACAATAATACAATTTGGAAAGAGCTGTTAAAATGGCCCTCGAGAATTTTTTTACTTTGTGCAACTATAAAAGCAGTTGAGAATTTTTTTGCATCGACCAGTATAGAAAGGATATTTACTTTCGTACCTTTAAGCACAAGCAATACTTTACTTTTGCATGCTTGTTTTTCCTGTCTAATTGACTAGACATAATCAATGCATGAATGCAGTATTCTAAAATCTAAAGGTTGTAATCTAACCGTTTAGTGGAACTTATACGGTAGCCAGATTTCTGTACTTTCTAGGGGCATGCATGTCAATTTAGATTTTAGACCAATAATGATAGGAAAAAGATGTTCAACTAGGACTTAGTGTCTCCTTATCTTCAATTGAATTCCCTCTCATTGATCTGTAAAGAGGAAAATACTAAGAGGATATTGTTGTACTTGTGTTATCCTGTTGGAAAGGCCATAGACAGGCATGACAACATAAAACTGTTCAACTAGGATTCAGTTATCTCACATGAGTTCCCTCGCGTTGTTCCATTTGATTTTCCTCGCATTGGTCTTGTGAAGAGGAAACTACTAAAAACATGGTATGACATATTACCGGACTGACATTTTGTTGTGTGCCAAGTTGGTATCACCTGGATCAAACCTTTCCATGATGATGGTGCTTTAGTAAATATTATATATTGGATATGTTGCTATGTTGCAAAGGTCAAATATAATTATGGACTTTAAGAGAACTCCAAAATACTAAGAATACAACAAAAACAAGTTCATGTTAAAACTTTGGTACTTTTTTTTAACAATAAGTCATTTGGTTAATCGTCATTTGCACATTGGTTCAGATAACATTAAATGTTGCACGATTGATGCAGCTAGTCAGTACTCGGCAACACCAAATAGTTATCCTTTCACATACTATGATACTTCTACTGTTTTCAGAGAATGGCATTAGTACTGAATGCATCACGGCGGTTTAGATATACCCTAGACTTGAAAAAGGAAGAACAAAAAGAAGAGCTCAGAAGAAAGATTCGTGCCAATATTCATGCCATAAGGGTAAATCTCGCCTTCTAAACCATCTAGTATAAGTCATCTTTTGTGTTGAATGTTTCTGTCTCCTACTTTTGTTGTTTGTTCATTTAATCAGGCTGCCTTTAGATTCCAAGAGGCTGGAAAAAGGCATGTTAGAACAGAGGCTTTGCCAGGTACAAACTTGTCTAGTTTCATGTTTATTTGTTTGATACATAATATTCTTTTCTTCTGGCAGGTAACTAAAATAGATCTGCCATTTGTCATTTTTATTTAGAGGGCTATGGAGGTGAAAATGGCTTTGGAATTGGAGAAGAACAACTCACCTTAATGACCAGAGAGCATAACTATTCTGCTATGGAGCAATATGGTGGGGTAAGTGCTTGTTCTTCCTTCTTTTAGCTTCTTATTCCATCACTACCTCAAATTTTCCTTAACTCTTTTCAATTTGCGTTTTTCCTTATATAGATTAAAGGGTTAGCAACTATGCTAAAAACAGATGTTGAGGGGGGGATTAGTGGAGATGACTCTGATGTGTCAAACAGGAGAGCTGTATTTGGTTCAAATACTTATCCCCGTAAAAAGGGAAGAAGCTTTTTGGTAAGATTTTCTCTATTATGCAAATAAGTACACTTAATCATTTCCCTTTGTTTGAGGCATTTTTTCCCCTCTAAACTTCTCTAGGTTTTCCTTTGGGAAGCATGTCAAGACCTGACACTTGTTATCTTAATGGTGGCTGCTGTGATTTCTCTTGTATTAGGCATCAAAACGGAGGTGCTTTTTTTTAATGGATGTAGTCAAATCTATTGTTTTGCTGTTATGTCTCCTGTGAGATACGTGTTCTATTTGTTTTAAGTTACATTCTTCAAAATTTGTACCATTTCTTTGTTGTTGAGTGTAGGGTATCAAAGAGGGCTGGTATGATGGTGCAAGCATAGCCTTTGCTGTTCTTTTGGTCATAGTTGTTACTGGTACGTGCTCCTCTTGATAATATATGTAACAATTGGTATCTTAGGAGATATAAATATGGTGATCATGTTCAACGGTTTGGATCGGTCATTTGGACTTTAAAATTCGAGATACAGATGCCAAGTACTGCGAGTCATGTGCTTTGTGAAGTACCACAGCCTCAATCTCTCGTTTTATGTGTGTGTGTGTTTGACAATTGCTACTTTATTTTTGCAAACTCTATTGCATCAGCAATTCACTTTTTGTTTACTGTTTTTATTTTTCATTAGCTATCAGCGATTATAGACAGTCTC